>JABUQX010093190.1:0-25000 GCA_015478945.1 Trachelipus rathkii | reverse complement strand
CATACAAATACATCTACGAGAATACACAAATCAAATCATCTGCCCTAGACATTCTTAATATTTCCTTTCTTTTTGAATTTTCTTGGTAAGATCACATTATTTATATTATTAAATAAGCTCTTAAAAGATCTGTTGTTCAAAAGAGCTTCTTCACACTAACCTAACTGCTTGCTCTCCGAAGGGTATCGTACGAAATTGTATAGAGTAAGCAACACGTTACTTGTAAGGTTGCATTCATATATCTAGTCTTGAAAGTATAGATTGTGGGTCTTTCCGCCATAATATCGCAACTATTTTAAAAACAATCGCAATCTCTTTCTTCCAACAGGACTGTTACATCACCTTCCCTATAACATCACTATTACAAAGGACACGGCTCCTTTGAATTTAACTTTCTAAAAAAAACTAAAGGTAAAATATCAGACATATCACCGCCAAATGAAAAACCCACAAACAGATAACACACAGAGAGAAAACACACCCAACCACCTAATAAAGCTAACAGGATGACGCGATCAAGATTGGCAAAAAGAAGAAGAAAACTAGCCAACAAAAAATAATAATATATACCACATAAATTACACAATCAATAACTAAAAAACTAAAAAATTAAATATAATAATACATAAATACAAATACTCAACCCTAAAAAAAAAAACAAAACTCTTATATAATAATTAATAATACATATACTATAATATAAAAAAAATACTAAAATATTACAACAATAAAAACACAATAATAAAAAAAATAATAATAATCACTATAAAAAATAAAATATATAATAACTCAAAATATAGTGAAGAGAAAATCATTCACGATATCATACCTGTATATAAATAATATAATAATAACTATAATATATTAAATAAAACAAAAAAAAAAAATATATAAATAAATACCTAACAAAATAATTAATAAAAACCCCTTGATATATCAATAATAAAAAAACAAACTAAAAAATAATAATAACTTAAAATAAAATAAAAAATAAAAATATAAAAATAAATAACTAAATAATATAAATAAAAAAAAAAAACAGATATAAATTAATAAATATATAAACTCACCCAACAAAAATAACATTATCAAGATATATATCAAGTATATCACAAAGTAGTTTTGGGAAATTATATTACTCTTAGCTTATCAAAATTAATTGTAAAAGATCGAATAAATCTAAACTAAGATAGAAAAATTAATACTAATTTGTATGTATTTATACAGAAAATTATCAATCCATTCAAAAATACCTGAAAATAGTGAGAGATAGTTGTGAAGTATCGGAACGTATGTAATGTTACCTCGTAGAAAGATTATAATATAAAAAACCAAGCACGCAAAAATGGATTCAAAATGAACTCCAATCAACAAATTAGATACATCATAACACACCTAATAGTTTATAAAAAAGAAGAAATATTTACTTAAATAAAAAAATATACACCTCCCGATATAAAACAAACATTATGTTAAAATAAATACATATTCAAAGCATAATTGCATAACTTGAAATGATAAATTGTATGGGAACAAAAAAATAAAAATAATAAGCTATAAATATATAAAATATATATAACTAAATATATAAACACTATAAAATCATAATGAAAACACATAAATATTAAAAATAATAAAAATCAATAAAAGAATTAATTAAAAGTGATACAATCATGCAGGTATGATAATTTTAATATGATGATAAGAATAAATAAAACAAAATAATAATTAAAAAATACTGGCCAAAAAATAGAAAAAAATATAACGTATAATCACTAAAACCCACAACAAATATTCTAAAATCAGGAACAAAAAAAAAAAAAAACAACCGAAAATAGAAGTTTGAATCTGAAAGCGATATACTAGAACTAATATTCAACAACGCAAAAAGAAACGTACCATTTAAATGGAATTACGAAAACCGATAACCACGAATCTTAATTGATGACCAACGCTCCATACTGTTACTAATGTCTTATTGTCATAAAGATTGAACTATATATTAAGAAATAACAAAACATAGTAATTATGCTTTTTAAATATTATAGAAAAAATATGAATAAAACTCACGCCGCACCCCTAATAAAAACAAAACTGACTAATATCAATAGAAACCCACTAACCAATGAAATGAAACACAAACATTAGCACTAGTGAGTAGAGTGACATCTGATCTCTGCAATAAAAAAAAAGATAACTCCGAGATCAATACAAAAACAATGAAAACAAATATCACATCTAACATTTCACGATTCTCTAAACGATCACGATAGAAAATTACTTCAAGCTCATCATTTAACAACAACATAACACACACTAATAAATTCCCTAATAGCAGTTCCCCACACACACGCTCAACAACGCCATAAGACCATGTAAGCAAACCAACCCCATTGAGTAATCCACGCACAACACCCGAAAACGGCAATAATGCCCGAAAAAAAAGACCCGGGACATTCTTGAACACAAAGCCCCAGGACCTTCATGCCACCCCAAGGCACATCAGTCGCCAAGCTAAAACAATATTTCAATCCCGCTCCCACCACGAAAAACAAACCACTTAATAAAAAGGCCCCGGACGAGTTACAAAACCACCCAGAACAAAACACCACTAAAAAACAAATAATCATGCAAAAAATAATATCGCTCACCAACCCCAAAACAAAAAAAACCATCATAAACACACAAAACACGACCACAAGCCACACATCATGCTAGACGACCACCAAAAAGTCCCATACTCAACAAAACGCCAATAAACAAACAGAAAAATAACACAACTAAAAATAATACTATATTCCCCAATTAAACAAAAATATAAAAAAAAATAAGAAATAACCACAAGCCTAAAAACATTATATATATGATATCACAATAAATATCCTACAACTAAAAGATAATTAGATAAATAACCCAAATTATCTATATATAATACCTAACCTCAATCCACTAAAATAACTCTTGCCCAATATTAAAGGCAACTAACATAAGTTACACATAACTCCAAAATAACCAAACTACCATAACATATAAGTATTAGACCTCATACGGTAAAAACGATCAAATTAGCTTAACAAAAAAAAAAAGATGCCGCATGGCTATATTTTTAGAGCCCCAAGCACGAAAAAAAGCCAATTACCACAACTCATAAACAAAAGAAAGACAAGAAAATTCGAGAAAATAAATTTAGAAAACCACAATATATTAAGAAATGAAAAATGATAATCTTACTATCAAAAAAATAAAAAAGACCCAAATAAAAAATATTGCAAACTGAAATAATAAAAAAAGCTAAAAATAAAACCAAGCAACTACATCACATCATTTAATAGTTGAGAAATACTCTTTGTCAGGCGAATTATGCCAAAAAGCCAGCACTCCTCCCCCCCCCACTCCTTTTCTAGTGTACAGAAAAGATTTATTCTCACAACACTAAAACAAAAAACCAAAAACAAAAAAACTTAAATTTATTGTGACACGAAGGATAATATGAGTTATACCTGTTAAATTGATAAATTCCAGAGTGCGACCCCCAAAGACCCCCCCTCAACATCTATCCCTTGAATTTCTACCACTCCTTTGACAAGAAGAAAGAATACGACCAGAGAAAATTAATTCTGCGATCCCCAAGAGACGGTATAACGCCATTAAAAAAAAGAAAGATAGAAAAAAGATCACTTCCTATCTGATTCACACTCTTTCCTTTATTCAAATAATCTTCGTAAAACGTAACTTGAATCTTTATCTGACAACATCGCCAACTACCTAACCAACGCCAAAGACCAAGACACGCTATCAAATCACCAAAAGAACGAAACAAAAAAACGCAAATGTCCTAAATAATCAATTCATTTCAATTCTCATCTTCGACTTATGCCTAAAACATTTTTAAAACCCGCTTCCCCAAAACCAACAAAGCGCTACAAATCCCCTCTCAGCCATCCACAAGCGTCACGAAAACCATTAATATCATCCATAAATTATTTCCTCACAAGTAGTAACTCAACATTAGGACTATACATTAACTTACTCAACCTGCACCAACAAGAAACCCCCCACCACTAAAAAAACCAACAGAACGTGAGTGAGAACAGAACTAATAACATGCGCAACAAACCATAGTCCACAAAAAACTAATTAACTCACTCACAAAAATAACCCCTAACAATCAAAACAAACTCAGATACACCCCAACTAACACTACATCCCCTCTCAACACACCAAAATTAGCAACACACACTGCACATCTTCCAAAAAATGATGTAAAAGGATCACGTGGTTCATAAGAAAGAGCTTCAAACATGATTGAAGTAAGAACTTCAAAACCATGATTGCAAAACACCAGAACAAAAAAAACTCAAGTAACCCCACCTATAAACAAAGCACAACAAATAAAACAAAAATATTCAAAATACGAGCATAAAAAAATGTAAATTTATGAACATTATATACAAAATATATTGTAAAAGAAAAAATATTGTTTAGTTATAATATACAGGAAAAAATAAAAAAAGCAAACATAATCTACAATTGATATAAATTTATTAAATTGATAAAATACTTTAGGGATTTATTTAATAAATGGCATATTAAATCTTATTTATTCAAAATCCAAAATTTCAAAATAAGTCTCACCCACTTTCACACAGGCAATATTCAGAACCGTCTACAACCAAAAAAGAAAATCGAAAACAACATAAAAAAACAAAAAAAAACAAACAAAGCAAACCAACCAAAAAACACAAGAAAAACCTAAACAACCACAAACTAAAAAACAATAAAGATATCATAATAACGAAGCTTCAAGCAACACGGGATCACAGAATAGTTGCCAAAACAATCTTACAATAATAAACAAATTCACATTAAATCATAACACAAAAAATACAATAGCGCCAAAAATTCGATCAGAACCGTTTAAGAATCTATTTCCACACACACACCCAACCAAAACGAGGCCGGCAACAAGACCCAAGTGTGCTCCACACACCACCAAGAACAACTACCACTAATAAGAAGGACCCGCTAATATACTCTCAACCTCTATGACCTATCTGACATCTCTCGACTCAAAGAACAAACCCGCAACCACTCCGCACCGAACTCCTCCAGTTTCTATCAAAAGACACTCTAGCTCACAGTACGACACGCACACCGTCAGAAAAGACAAACAATTGCCAACCCTCGACATCTATGCGATAAGATACGACGACCGAACAGTTCTGATTTTGCAACATGCACACCACACAATAATTAACGCCTAAACTATTCACTTTTGAAAAAAATTCCCAATCTCTTCACATCAAAAATCACCACACCCACAAACAAAAGACCACAAGGGAAGCCCACAAATGCACAGAAAAAACGAAAGGTCACAAGAACACCATTCACCTTCAATACATTCGAAAAGAGAAAAATATCACACCATCAAATAGTACGAATTAAGATAAGAAATCGGCCACAATCACACACAAACAAAAATCGGAATTTCCTGAAACCCCATTCACTCCACCAAAAACCACAAAAAACTCCAAATAAAAATAGCCTGAACAAACACATAGGAAATCACACCAACACTAACACTCTATCACCGTCATAAAGGACACACCTCTAATACACACTATGTTAGAGGCGAAAACCAAAATTCTCCACTTGCACAACTTTCAACGCGGAAACCAGCTATTTAATTTGAAAAAAAATTAATACATTCATCAAACCCAACATCACCTCTACCATAAAGAGCAGAAGAACCAAAAAAGAAGTACAAGAAAAACAACATTTAGAATCCCTAATTCCTTCGAAAAAAAGGAAAAAAACAAAATCAGAAGTTAAGAAAAATTATACAAAGTGGAACATAGGAATATACACCCAAAAAACACAAATGAGTTTACATAGAGACCACATAAATACCACCACCTCTATAAAAAAAATTGTATCCGATCAACAAAACGAATAATCACCAAATAACGCACAAGGAAAGTTCCTTGTTAAAATGACTAACCTCGCATGAACAAAAATAGAACTAACATCAGAACAACAATGAAATGAAAAATAGAATATGTGAAAATATCGAAAAGACACATAATTACACAAACAATCTAACCACATAAAAACCCCTATAAAAATAGCACAATTGAAAAGTCTCGAATACACATAATTAATAAATTCAATTGACAATGCACGAATAACAATAATATCCTCGGCCCCACGCATAGATTCCTGATCCATGAGTACATAATCTCTACAAAAAATCACGTATATGATAAGTTTTTTACATTAATTAACTCTCACATCTAACACCTTCTAAATGATATGTATTTTCATATTACGCAAGAGACAAACACTGTGACTCAGATGTACAAACAAAAAAGAATCCTCTGCCCAGGCTGTTCCATCTCATCCGGAAGCACAAAAACACATACGCGTTCACCAAATTAACAATAGAAGTACGCTACTCTCGAATAAAAGAGAATATCGCGCATGCGCTTCATTAATACTTATAACACTGTAACAAACGAACACCAAGAACCACAAAACCCCTACAAAACACCAACCAAAGCCGTAAAACATAATAAAACCCCTCCCAAAAGAGGCACCCCCAGTATAACCAACCCAAATACACCCAAAATGAGTACAGTCACTCAATAGAGGGAAAACTCCAGTAATCAATTGAAAACATCCTCAAATCCCAACTCGAATGCCTTACCAAAAAAATTCAAAACTAACCCGAACCTCCCAATCCTTATCTCTACTCATTACAACACAAAAAAATCAAGATCACAACATACCATGCAAACATGAAAAAGCCCCATAACATCAAGAAAAGAATCCCATAAACCCCAAAACACCGATCCCTTTCATTGTATGATGCCAAATAATACCCCCTTATTGAATAGGACAATAATAAAATATAAAAAAGAAACAAAACACATATCATGAGCCCAAAAACCAGTCCGCTAAACTCTTATTCCCCAGTGACGGTATTATTCCTTCCAAACTCTGACCTCACATGAAACTACTTCGTTATCGTATCACAAAACCGACAGAAAAAAATTCGCTCAGATGACTCGAAGTAAATTTCGGCAACAAAAACAGCATACCCAACACCCCCCCACAACCCCAAAAACAACCCAAAAACACCAAACAAACAAAAACAATAAAACCCAACATGAACAAAAAAAAAAGTACGCAAGACATTCTCCATCAACAAACATTAAATCCCTTCCACTTGACACAAAAACCCATTGGTGTATGGACACTGCCTTGCGAAAATATTTACCTGGATGAAACGAGCCAACAAAAGCCCCCTATCATATGGATAAGTAAGACACGACCTTTCTAATTCCTCCAAAGAATTCTTAATAATTTGAATCCTGATACTTCTAATATATACTGGAACCGAAAACTGAAGAAGAAAAAAATATAATAAATCAAAAACAGTCTACGAAGAGATATAATGGAAAAATGTATAGACAATAATGTGAATTAATCGACCATACAACTATGCATTAAAATTTTAGACTCAATAAAGAACGCCAACAACAATCTCTTCACTAAGCCCCACTCCAAGTCCAACACAAAAAAATCGCACATAAAAATTCTTAAAACAAAAGTCTCTCTCACAATTCCAAAATTATTCAGTTTAATGCGATCTAGCTAAATACGTTTTAAAATATAAAAAATAAATAAAATAAAAAATAAAAAAAAAAAAAAAAAAAATAAAAAAAATAAATATAAAAAAAAAAAAAAAAAAAAAAAAAAAAAAAAAAAATAAATAAAATAATAAAAAAAAGAACACAACACGAATATATAACAAAATAACCTAAACCCATCAATAACTGTATCCCTCCTATATATACCGTACACCCTATACATACCACTCTAACCCAATTCTACCCAACATACACCCATAAAATAAAAAAAAAAAATAATAAAAAATAAATAAAAAAAAAATAAATAAAAAAAAAATAATAATAATAAAATAAAAAAAAAAATATAACAAAAAAAATCTATAATACAATCTGCAAAACAAAATAAAAAAAAAAAAAAAAAAAAAAAAAAAAATAAAATAAAATAATAAAGATAAATATTAAATTAATAATAAGAATAACAATTTAAAAGAGAAAATTTATAACTAAAAACAAAAAGAAAGAAAAAAAAAAATAATAAATAATAAAAAGGAACCACATAAATCATTAAACATCCGAAACAACAATCAATAAAAATCAATTTCTATATAAATTTCACTAAAACCCACGCCCCCTGTACAAAAACCAAATTATCACAACCCAGAAATGTTACAAAATTCTTAACCCTCCACTATGTAGGGAAAAGTTACTTATTTGTTAAAAAATTTTTTAATTATATTCATTTACAAATGATAATATATTTAAAATATATATATATAATTTCGGTAGGGATTTTCTTGAAATGTATGAATATTGAATGTTATTAAATGAATCTGAATTTGGACGAAAAACTTCATTACATTTTGTTCCTATATACAATCCTTTCCTACTTTTGATGATTCATTACCAATAAATAATTGAGAAAGGGCCTACTTTCAGACACGCCTCTATATAAATCATGAAGAGAACACAGATACACCTGGGAGTTTCGTCATTATACACCCAGCCATCTCTCATTACTCACTGCTTAAAGGGGAAAACAAACTACACGAATAGGCTTATTCGCCAAGAACGTCGCATAGACCATGAAATAAAAAGTACATTACATACGAAGCCTACCTAATTTAAAAAAAAAAAAAATAAGATTGTTATTTTATCATCACATCTTTTTCTCTTAGTGTCGATGCCTAAGACAAACTACTGTATTAGATACACGAGTCCACAGTTGCAAAGTGGGGTTTTAAAAGCAATGGTTATAGTAATATATTACAGACACAAGAGTCCACAGTAGCAAAGTGGGGTATTAAAACTAATGGTCAAACCAAAAAAAAAAAAACAATCCCCCACCAACTTTTAAAAAAAGAAAATCACCACCAAAAAAAAAAAAAAACAAAAAAAAAAAAAAAAAAAAAAAAAAAAAAAAAAAAAAATATAACATTATTATAAAATTAATAAAAAAAATACGTCATAAATATTAAGCTAGAAACTAGCAAGAGTAAACAAAAACATTTTTACATATAAGTGTCACCCCTATGTTAATGGCTTATAATTTAAACCATAAAAATAAAATAACAAAAAATAAATAAAAAATTAAAAAATAATATAAATAATAATAATAAAGATAATAAAACATATAAAAATAAATAAAATAATAATATAAATAATAAATAAATAAATAAAATAAATAAATAAATATATATAAACATAAAAAAAAAAAAAAAAAAATAAAAATAATACAAAAAATAATATAAAATATAATAATAATAAATATTATATATAATATATATAGCTTATATATATATATATATAATCATATTTTTAACATGTATCCAACAAATGATGATGTCTCTAACAATCCGCCTCCACCTCCGGCTCCGACTGGCGCTTCTCAATATAATGGTAAGTTTTTAAATCAAGATTTGGACCCGACATTTGTCCTACTCGTGCTATAATTGGAGGCCACATCTAAAAGCGAGCGTTTTCGCGCTCTGTTAAATATCTTACCTACCAAGGTACTTCAACGTCTAAGACGTTCTCCCCGGATTGAATCACAGCAATCAGCCTTATTCAGAGTTTAAATCCATTCTTTTAGCTAGGTTAGGAGAGTCTGACTCAGATAAAATACGAAAATTACTTCGAAACGAAGTCTTAGGTGATAGACTTCCATCTATTTTATTGCTAGCCCTGCTTGACGGTCCACCTGTCGGACCATGCATTCATATAGTACGCCAGTTATTTACTCAAAAATAACAGCCTGATCTTCAGTATCACCTAGCTACTGTGGACCCTTCTTGTTCTTTACCAGATTTAGCTGCATATGCAGATAGGATATTAAAGGCGAAACCTCTTGCGACGCAGAACGTACCTCTTAACGCATCAGTAGTTCCAGCCTGGTCGCTATAATGCAATGACCTAGACTAACGATCATAATTTTAAATGGCGAAAACCTCTAGACAGAAGAACCGCAAGACCGTACCTACAAACACCAAACACTTACACTCTAGCAACGCACACCAATCTAACACCCAAAGTAGTTCCAAATAGCCTAATAGATACGACATAGCAGCTCAAAAGGAAAAAAAAAACGCTCACATGCATTCCTCACAGTCTAAGTCACCCACAAACTCTCCCGAACGCTCTGAGCGAAAGCCACACACTCGACAGTTCAACCTGCATACAACTCACACCATCTGTAAAAATTAGGACGCTCAGAACGCTTGCATATTCACCAATCTCTCTGAAGCAGCCAAAAAACACACACCAGAATAACTCACAAAATAATTGTCATAAGACACAAAAGAACACGCCATATGAAAGGAGATGGAAAAAAACCTGATCTCGTGTAGAAAATGGATAAAATATATGACTAATCCAATCGATTAAAATGAAAGATAACCTAGAAAACACACACAATACGCGAATCTATATTCTTCACAGCTTTCTTATAATCTTCGATTCTGTTTTTTTAAAACTTCCAAAACTGACATCATTCTCTTAAAACCACAACAACTTAATCCACACAGAGGCCGAATCACGTAATATGACCCTATTATCAATAGCAAGTTACTCTCCTCATTTTCAATTCCAAAAAACATAGATAAAAGGAGATACTTTGAACAAAATTACAACAAACAACAACGTATTCCACCTTAAACTGAATTCAAACTTTCAACATTACTAGTAAAAATAAGAAAGCACAGAACTACCTTTCTCACACTTATATCTCATGTATCAAATATGCTTGAGTAAAGCATGCACGAACTGCATCGTTACCGATATGGCTGTCTCTGTTACCAGCAACAAACATCAAAAATACCCTAACACATTATGAAAATATATATCGATAATCAATTAACTGAAAATCAAAACTACTTCAACTCTCCATATTTATAAAATATCTGTACCCCTCCTTAACAATAAAAATAATGATAGATTAAAAAGGTCGATGTTAGAATACGATGAACACATACTGCAAAAGAAATTTAATATAACACACTCATAATCCTATGAGATACGAGATACGCTGAAATGAACCACCAACACACAAACAACTCCAAAAAAAGTGACTTAAGGGCCATGAGCAATATCTACTGAAACAATACCACTACACAAAATTCATCTGAATCAACTAATCCTAAACACAATAACCCAATAACACACCAAAGCCATTCGTAACAAAGCACTACAAGGACGGCATCGCAAACCTCGAACACATACAAACAACTACAAAGCCGACACACAAAACAACACCACAGTGCCACACCCCAAGACTGAACACAACTACAATTAAATCATCTAGATCTATTGAACATCCACCACAAAAAAAATCGATCAAACCTTACATCTCCCCATGACCAAATTCACTTTAATCCATACACGATACACACACCACCACCATCCTCCCACCAGAACCAACACCAACCGAGTCCACTAACTACCACGTACTGCGATCTACTGTCAAGTCCCATCAACAACCAACATTATCCAACAGCCTCAAAGGAGCATCCAAACACACCAACAACCAAACCAACAACCACAACCAGCAACACACTCAGCCAACGAAACCGAAAAAAAACAAAAAAAACAATAATCAAACAGACAACACAACCTCAGCTGTCTCAAAACACTCAAACCAAACAAGCCACATTTATATATCCTCTCGCATAAATGCGACTGCAACTGACACTGTACAACAAAACTTTTGCATATCTACACACACACCACCTCCAGCTCATGAAGTGTATCGATCAGTACGCAGAAAACAATACACCATGCACAGTTCCGGGACAAGGAGCAGGGGTTTAGTAACAGGATCCTTAAGCTTAGCATGCCTTAGGTCATAATCATCTCATCTCAGTTTACCAGAGGCAAACTTTAAAAAAATAAAAAACTCTTCACCCCCACAAAATTAGTCCAAGGAGAAAAACTCTTGCAGCGCAAATAAAAAAAACATATTTCCAAAAAAAACCAAAGAAAATAGCAAACGGAAAACCATAACCTACAACAAAACACACACTCAAATAACACTATTTAATCAATAAAGACACAGCCCCCTCCAAACAGACAAATCAAAAACCGAACCGGGCAGACCCTCAATTTGCTAACTACCTCCTCAATACAAATTCACCTATCTTACCAAAACTACCAGCCACACGAAAACTTATTTGAAAACGTAGGACAAACATTTCTAAAACTGAATTAAAAAAAATAAAATTTATGAATAAAATAATGGATAAAGAAAAGTTACTGAAACAGAAGAGTAATAAGAAAAAGAGAAAAACAAATTAAATGAAACGAAAAAAGCAAACAAAAAAATATATTAATTGATATCAAAATTTCATAGATATATAAAATAAAAAATAATCAAAGACAAGAAGAAAATAGAAAAAAACCCATAAAAAAAAAATTTTTTTATTATAATTAGATAAAAAACCAAAACAAAACTCAGGGGCATAATCCAAACCTATAATTAGTAGGAAAATTGGATAAAAACAAACAAAAAAAAAAAAAGTGCCAAATAAAAACACAAACACACACCACAGTACATTTAAGACTAAAATTTAAGATATTTAAAATAAATAACATTGGTTATTTAAACCCATCCATGACCAACCCAACCAAACCAACATGGTAAACAGACTTGCACAAACAAACATTAGATTAAATAGAAAACAACGAAAAAAAAAACAAACGTAACAACACTCCCAAACCACGCCTTTATACCATCTCGATTACTTAACACCTCTCTCTCAGCTCGCTTATTTCTTCAACCAGAGAAAACAAAAACACACGAGCCCATTCACACGACTGTTCTTTCTTCACCCAACCCATTTTTCCACCCCCCTCAGATCATCGCCGCCCACCACACAGCAGACTTCGCAAACCCTACGAATCCCACACGACACCTCAACCTGCTCTACATGCCATTTTCCTTACAATATTCCACGCTCCACTCTCATTTTAGGAAAATTGCTATTCGTCCCACATAGCTGTCACGTCTTTGCAACACGAGGAGACACCATCACTCTAAGAAATCACATAACCCCCACAGTAACAATCCATATCCTACTCCCACTATTCCGCCAAAACACCCATGCAGCACCAGTCTCTTTGTGACTTGCTCCTGCACCACAAGCCTCCCCACTTAAATCATTTAAAACAACAATAATAAATACAATACCAACCTCACCACTAAAATAATATAAAACCCCACTACATCCACCCCACCTCACCACTACTCTCAACCAAACCACCAATAACAACCACACACCACTAATCACCACAAATTACTTAACTAATAACCAACTATCCCACACCCTCAACCTCACATCATAACCCACACCAAACAAATCTCACCTTACAAATTAGCAAATAACCTAATAAGTCAAAAACAAAAAAAAATAACCCGTACCTCCCAAACCAAATCAACAAACTCCCCATCACCTAATATAAAACTAACCAATTATAAAAACCTACGAACATATACAACTATATACAAAAATCATGAAAAAAAGATAACAAGACACGCCGCCACTCACCCTACCACACCCAAACATCATACACCCCATACCACTTATACTATAATAAACCTACTCTAACTACCTAATAAACTAAACACTCCCTCATATAATTACCCCTCACACCCAACACCCCCAACATCCCAAGACTCCAACACCCCAACACCCATGCCAGCGCAACATTGCCCAAGCCCAACGCACCCTAAAAATATTGCCTAAATAATTTACCTCGGATACTTGTTAACTAAATATCACAATCTAAAAACATAACACCACCTGAACTACCCATCCTATATGTCTCTCCAAACAACGAACACCAACCGGCTTATATCTCCACAGGACGCCCAATACCAAAAATTTTCCACTTAAGCCACCTACGCAAAAAACACTGAAAAAAGATAAAATATAACTAGCAAAACAACACCCCACCTATGAATACACAACTCCAACCAAACAAATAAAAATAAACTCAACAGTTACAACCCTTCACCTAACGTCCACTTATATTCAAAAACGCGATACACACTAATTTCTATTTCTATACGCTCTCTAACATGTCTATTGTAATAATATCACACTTCAATCCGCAGCCGTTGAAGTCAACAATCACGCCTCGCTCGCTGCACCCACTCCTTATCTAACCTTCATACAGCCAATAGCAACTTTCTTCTCGCACCCCAGCTAAACTCACACTCTTATACTATCACGCCACCCAACCACACCCATCATAAGAACCCCATCCTCTCGATATGGCAACAAAAGCGACCTTAAGCAATTCTCCAGTCTGCCAGAGACAAAAGCCCCCCCTCCCCAACCCCTCACAATACCCACCCCCACCCACCCTCCCCCACACTAATCTCTTCCAGACCCAGATTTTTGATATCTGCCACCAAATACCAACAATACTATATAACCCATCATACTCACACATCCACCCCACTCACCTAACAATAATACCTACTCAAACAAATCCATAATCCAACCAATCCCACAGAATCCACTCACTTACCCCTATACTCCTACTCACTTAAAACATACACTCGTACCCAACTCATACACATTATATAACTATAACTTACAAACCAACCAATACAAACATACACAAATACACCCCTACCATATAAACACAACATCTCATACCCTATCTAACAACTAATAAAAAAATAAAAATATAAACTCAATACCACCCTCACTATATTATTGAGGGGAAGTCTCAGAAATTAATCCGACGAGAATGTCAACTCCTCGATCAAACCACCTTCACATTAAAAGAGGGAATGTTTTGATGGATATGAAAAGAGAAAATAGAGCAAAGCTATGATCATGATAAAATGGGACGTTTCTATCCCGAGAAGGCATGACTTTAGAGAAATAAATCAAATCAGACTGGGAGCTAGTACAGACCTGCACATATGCCCCAGCACAGCACACAAAAAATAAAATCAAATAAAAATAAATAACTAAAGATATATATATAAAAAATATAAAAAAAAAAATAATAAAATAATTATATAATATTATAATAAAAAAAAAATATAATAAAAATATAATATAATAAATATAAATATAATAAAAAATATAATATAAAAATAATAAATATTATATATAATCATTTACTTGCAAAAAATCATAAAAATCAAACAAATCAAAAAAAACCTCATTATAAATCAATAATAAAAATAAAGATAAATAAATATAAAATATTAAAAATATACTAAATATAATAATACTTCATAATAATATAATATAATAAAAAAAAATAAAGACTCACTACCCCTCAGTACTCATACTACTACTAACCAATATACCTCCCACTCTTACACTATCCTCACCACTCATATATAAACTAACCACATAAAGCCACCCCCCACTCACCCATCACCACACACTCCACTCACCAAAAACTCAGAACATCCTTACCCCAACCCTAAGCTAATATAATACCTAATGAAAAACCAGGCCTCAGTGAACACACTACGATAATTACTAATAACAATCTCACACTCAAACCCCACCGCAAAACAACGCCAAAACAAACACACAGATGCACCAACCGATCACTCACTCCTGCAAAAACACACAAATTACACTCGCGAGCACCCCATGCCGCGCAGAACACAGATCGCCAGAGGCCACCCTACAATCCGCCCCCACACACCCACTCTCAAAACTCTCAGGCCCACTACATTCATACTCACTGATAACAAGGACACTCGCTTCTACCTTCTAGCTTTTCTGTTTTGGCTGAAAATGCTTCATTTCGCCATCCAAAATTTCTTTAATAGACATATTAAAAAAAAATAGCCATATAAGCCAGGGCAGACCCACCATGGACACCAGCCAACGAAACAACCCACAACAACATCCTACAGCCTACCCCTCCCACCATCCCAAAACCTACAAACCAGCAAAGAAAAATAAGGAGTTGATTATTCAAACCTACATAACGTGGCGCACTTTCATAATGCTATCCATATCCCTAACTACACCATCTATAAATATATTAAAAATAATAATAAATAACAAAATAATATATAATCAAAAAAGTTACAATTAATAAACCACATATCACTAATAACAATAAATGCAATATTAACACATGCATTTATACATAATTACACAATAACATATAAATAACCCCATCAACTTATTAACTAAATAATAATATATAAAACCTATAATATATATATATACCAAACCCTACATACACTCTATACTTAATATAAACCATATACAAAATAATAATCATCAACGTCAAACCAATAAAAGCATAATAAAGAAACAATAATACTAATCACAACATAACAAAAATAATATATATACTCCATACCCCTAAAAAAAATAATACTTAATACTCACAAAACACAAGCCGAAATACTATATCATATATATACTAACCAAAAATAATAAACCGCAACCAACAAACCCACCTATATAAACCATATAAACCTAACTAACTAAAATAAAAATCAATACCCCTAATACACCATAATAAAGTACACATAACGTAAACCTTCACATAAAAAAAATACATATTAAAAAATAAATTAACTCTAAACAAAATAATCATATTACTGAAGTAATAATAGCCACCACCAAAAAACTAAATAAAACAATAAACTGAAAACACAGTTTTTAATTACTAATGAATTAAATTTTGTGTTAAAGTAAATAATATGAATAAACTACTATTTACTACTTTTCCTTTATTTATAATTTTTTCGAAAAAATTATTTGTAAAAAGGAGAATGGAAAAACCTATAAATAGCACCTGGGAGAAAAACCTGGTAGATAACTCTGGAACACACTTATTAATATTCCGCAAACAAAGCAAATGCAAAAAAAAATAAAGACAGAAAAAAACAGAGAAGAAAAATATTAGAAATAGATATTTATGTAATCATTTATTTAAAACATAAATTAATAAATTATACAACATAAAAGCTTGCTTCAGAGACACTTAACACATAAAATAATACTCCAAAAATTTTAAATGGCTAATACAATCCAAAAAATAATTATTAACACATAGGGTAACTGAGTATCTGACCTTACTTTTGGGAAAGAATTTAATTAACAATTTTAGCAAATTTACAAAATAAAATAATGACATAATGGGCCCGAAGAAAAAAAAGGCTAAACGTTTACCACCTAGGCCAAACTAGCCGGAAATAGCAGCACCAAAAAAACCCCCTAAAAATTTCAGAACTAAGCCACAAATACAACTTCAGCAATTGTAAATAAATATCTTTTATAATAAATAATAAAAAACCTAACATAATAAATTCAATTTTAATAAAATATTATTAACAACTAAAGAAATTCTTATAAGTATAATAAATAAAAAAATAATACTAATAATACAAAAATAAAATAAAATATACAATAAATCCTAAACAAAACAATCATAATCCTATAACCACAATATTAAGTATATAATAACTAAAAAAATAACTTAACCGATAGATATATACTAAACATATAATACAACCAATACAACAACACTAAATATATATATACTATAATATCTGAGATATATAAATTTTTGTCGAACAATTTTAATTCCATAGAAAATAGTAAGAACTCTGAAGAAACCTCTTATGTCTTCGAATAATCTTTCGTTTAATATGTAATTTTACTTAAAAGGATTAAGAAAATGAAAAACAGAAACCAGATGTTGATCAAAAAAAAAAAAAATAAAACAAAACAAAGAATAGAAAAGAAGGAGAAAATATAAGCTTACATATATAGGAACTTTTAGAAAATTTTCTTCACACCCTTACAAATAAACCAAAATATATATTTTAAATTTTACTAGCCTCTCATCTATATAACTCTTATAAACTCTGTCACACGATAAATTTTTAAAATCTATAAATAGAAATCGTTTATTAAGGTCACACAAAAACAAATGTGGAAGTCTGGGCAATGCGCGACCGTACAAAGCAGGAACTTCATTCTCACGTGGGCAGGGAGCCACAGCAGTTGTGCAATAAAACCTCACCACAGTACCTTACAACTAAATAATAATCTATATAAACTATAGCCAAACAAAAACAACCCCCTACACTAATACCATAATACCAAATATCAACACCACTTACCACCATAAAAAATATAATATATATATATAATATAAAATAATAATAATTATAAAAAAATAATTTAATTAAAAAAATATATGGAAAAATAATAAAAATATGTAATACAAGATATATGCTAATATTTGGGCGTAGGCAGAGGAGGGCATAGCACTTTGCAAATACAAAAAAAATATATGAAAAAACACGAAATAAAAAAAAAATTATATAAATAATTGAATGAAAAAAAAAACTCCAGATGATCCTAGAACGAAACAAAACGATTAAAATTTTATTTCATTATTAAAAAGGTTTTTAATTAAAAAAGAAAAACTAAAAAAGAAAAAAAAAAGATACATCACAATCGATAAAGATACTAGAATAAGAGTAAGTAATATATAAGCCATTAAGCCCTAACAAAGTAAAATAAACAATACATTAATGTACGTTTATGTGGTCCAGTAGTATTTGAGTACGTTAGGCTTATTTTTCATCCATACCTTAAATAAATTTATGAATTTTTCCATTTTAAATAGCATCTTAAGAACAGCTAAAGAAACGCACAAATTGGAAATTCTATCACAGTAATGTACAAAAAAAAAAAGATTAGCAGAAGTGGAAGCCGCCTTAAGATTAAATAAAGCTAGCACAAAAAGAAAACATATATAATAAAAAAACACCACTTACCCCCTATCACCACAAAAACCACACAACTCCCAAAAAAAATCACCAAATAAAAAAAACACAAACCAACTAAAAATAAAAACAAAAACAATTAAAAGATCCCACACCTTTAACTATACAAATATACCTAATGAGAGAACTCCAAACAAAAAAATAAAATCAAAAATAAATATCATCAGCAAAAATATATATAATATATATATAAAAAAATAAAAAAAAAAAAAAAAATAAAAAAAATAAAAAAATAAAAAAAAATAAAAAAAAAATAAATAAAAAAAAAATAAAAAATAAATATAAATAAATAAAAAAATAATAATAAAAAAAAAAAAATAAGATTATTAAAACAAAAAAACAAAAATGGTGCAATAATAATAATAATATATTTAATTACAAATGTTTTATAAGAAAACAAATTGAATAATAAAATATATACAAGGCGCAGCTTTACGCGGGGGTATTATTCCTCAGAATGCGAAGAATATCTCCTTAAATCTAAAAAAAATAAAAGGAAAATTAAATGTAAAATAAAACATTTTATAATCATTTATTAAATTTTAAATTTTCTAAATACGGAAAATAAGGATCCTTAAAATGTTATTAGAATTTTTCCTTTTTTTTTCTTTTATTAAAATATATATTCACAGATTTAATTTATTTTTCGATATAAGGGAATTTTCTGGCTCGTGTGGCAGGGTAATTACAACATTATATAGAATGATGAAGAGTAATTAATTTAATACTTGCTTTAAAATTAAAAACACTAAGTATGAATAAGTATTGTACTTACATTAGGCATCGCAACTGTAAATCCATATTACTATGTTTTGTCCACTATTCTTATAATGGAGGACGTTTATCCACAAAGCACTTAACACCATACTCAGAAGAACGATAATACTATAAATAAATCCTCCCAAAAAATTGGCAAACTACTACATCATAAGATAGGAGATTAGCCCTTTGCATAAATATGTAGAAACAAAATAAAAGGAAAAACTCATTTTTTTTTAAATAATATAAAAAAAAATAGAAAGATATAATTAAAAGAAAATATAAATAAATAATTAAATATATAAAATGATAATAAAATAAAATAACAACAAGATAATATATATATATAAAAATAATAATATAAAAAATAATATAATATTATAATAAAAAAATATATAACAATTTATAATAAAATATAAAAAAAATATAGATATAAACATAATATATATTAATGATAATAAAATAATAATAAATATTAATATATAATATTAATATATAATATATCGAGAGAGAGATGAGAGAGAGAGAGATAAATATAGTGAGACTAGTGTGTTTGAAAAAAAGAGATAGAAGAAGAGAGAAGAGAAAAAAACGCAAGAAGAGAAGGGAGAAGACAGAACGAGAGAGAAGAGACGACGCACAGAAAAAAAAAACGAATAAAGACTGAGAACAGAGCAAGAAAAATAACAGAAAATGAAAAGCAGGCGATGAAAGAACCAAGACCCAAAAGGACAGAGAGAGAGGCACGTACCAAGCATAACCCAAATCTTATAACACTAAAAAATAATTAACCAACCAATCATACTCTAGACAGGAACACGAGAGAGAGCCACCAACTCTAGACACAAGGAGTTTAGTAAGAAACACCAGAAGGAAAAGTATACCCACGATTGAGGTTGAACTTCATAGCATAGGGAAAATAATAAAGGATGAGCAACGAACTAAAGTATCAAACGCATGTAAAAAGATTTTAAGTCGTGATTAGAGGCTGATTATAGGATCACACCTCGTCAATCAGTCTAGTTATAACTCCTAAACTGCAAAATGAGAGATGAATAAAGCCAACCTACCACTAAATGAATTGAAACATGTAGTATTGTCAATAAACAATTAAGAGGAAATGCTTATTAAACGATGATAATTTGTGATATGACTAAATTATAGGAAAACTACGAATGAAATAAACTAGGTTTGCAGGTTTTTGGCCAATCAAACACACAATGCAGCGCATTTAAACCAAAAAAGGGAAGATAGTATTTGACTCTATTGAAACCAGGTGATTGCTAATTATAACAAACACAAAAAAACAGAAAAAAACCGAAAAAAAACAACAGCACAACCCAAACCACCACCAAGAAACAGATCCACCCCCCCACCAACGAACCCAAAGATCCACCAAACAACCCAAAAAAAAAACCCCCCCAACAAAAAAACAAAAAAAAAAAAATTAAAAAAAAAACACCCCAAAAAACTCAAAACAACACATCAGACACCATAAAAAAACTAACAAAACAAAACCACACATCCCCAAACAAAAGCAAACATATACCACAACACAAACACAGACACTATAAACCAAAAAACGAAAACACAAAACAACAAACCATAAAACATTAACCTAAACAACAAAAATTAAAAAATAAGAAAAAAAAAAAAAAAAAAGAAAAATAAAAATAAAAAGAAAAAAAACAAAAAAGAATAAATAAAAAAAATAAAAAAAAAAAAACAAACAAAAAAAAAAAACAGATACAATCAAACACAGACTAAAATAAGCAAAAAAAATAAAAAAAAATAAAAAAAAAAAACAAAATAAAATAGAATGAAAACAATAAAAAAAACTCATATAAAAACTTAATAATAAACTGAAAATATCAGAAACTAAAATAGAAAAAAAAATATTAGAAAAAAAAAGAAAAAAAGAATAGAAAAAAAAAAAAGCGACAAATAAAACATACAAAAAAAAATAAAAAAAAAATAAAATAAACATAAAAACAAATACAGTAAACTACTTAATATATAAAAATAAAAAGGAACGATTTCTAAATAATGAAAAGTAAAAGAGAAAAAATAAAAAATAGTAACAACATAAAAAAAAAAAAAAAAAAAAAGAAAATTAAAAAAATACGAAAATAAAAAAAAAAAAAAAAATCAATATGAATACAAAAAAAAAAAAAAAAAAAGTTAAATCTAAAAAGAATAAACAAAAAAGAAAACAAATGAAAAATACAAAAAGAACAAAAGATGCAAAATACAGACTACCAAAAAAAATATTAGACAAAAAGAAAAATAACAAATCACGTAACAAGAACCAAACAAAACAAACACCAACATCAGAACCCTTAACCGAAAAACCCAAATCTAAACTAAATCAAACCAAAACACAAAAAAAAAGTCATATGCCAAAAAAAAAACAGACCAAAAAATTAAAAAAAAAATACCATCACCAAAAAAAAAAAACCACACACCCACAAAAAAAAACCAAAAACAAAAAAAAAAAAAAAACCCCCAGCCCAAAAAAAACCAAAATAAAAACTAATAAAAACCAAAAAAAAAAAAAAAGAACAAAAAAAAACAACACAATAAAAAAAAACGTCTCAACCCCAAAACAAACACTTGTGGCTATTGTGTTCGTTCAATGTGCCCAATGCACAATAAACAACAAACCACAACCCAAAAAAACGCACCACCCACCAACATCAAACCTAAAAATCAAAACATCCAAAACACAACCCATCCCCATCACAACAAAACACACCACTAACACTAACTAACACAACACAGACAAAACCCCACCCTTCCCCCTACTCCCACAACCACAAACCTCAACGCCCCCACACCTGACGCAAATCTCAAAAACACCCACAGCAACAACCACCAACCCACCAACAACCCTAAACAAAAAAAAGCCCAGAACACATGCACCAATAACAACAAAATGAGCTACAACAGCAACAGCAAGAGCTGCAACACCAACAATAAAAACACACATCACACAGATATACCAAAACAAAATAAACACCACAACCAAAAACCCACCAAAAAAAAACCAACCCAAAAAACAACAACAAAAGATCTAAAAAAAAAAAAGAAAAAAATAAATACCAACATATAATAAAAAGGAAATAAAAAGAAAAAAAAAAAAAAAAAAACACGCACACATACCTAACCAAAAAAAACACACAAAACAAAAAAACAAAATCAAAGAACATGAGAAAACAAAAACATAAAAAACAAAACATTAAAAAAACAAAAACATCGAAAAACAAAAAATAAAAAAAGCAAAAACATCAGAACACCAAAAAGAAAAACAAGAAAAAAAATAAAAAAAAAAACAAAAAAAAATAACCCTCAACCACAACAAAAACACCAACACGAAAAAGACCAAACAACGCAAAAACAGTAACAAACAAACAAACAAACACCAAAAAGTAACAGACAAACACAATAATGTAACAAACAAGAATAAAAGAAACATTAAAGTCAAGAAATATCAACCAAAAAAAACAAGCAAGACAAGGCCACCAAAACCCAATAACGAAACAAAAAAGCATTTCACGAAACTTCTAGGAGCAATGTGAACAGTAAAGCGAAGAGTCAAAATGAATAGAACTTAAAAACAGAAAAATCAAAAATTTATGCAAAAAAGAAAAAAACAAACAAAAGAAACAAACAAAACACACAATCAAACCCAGACCCCACACAAACAAGACCAAACTCTAAAACAAACTCAAAAAAAAAACAGATAAACCACCAATAAATCCAAAATCAAGCACCCAAAACCCCAACAAACGCTAACAACACAAAACAAATAAACCTCCAAAAAAAAAAAACTCCAACATATCTTTCCCCTTTGATTTTAAGAATAGCTGTATAAAACAACACCAATACAACAAATAAAAAAATCCATCCAAAAATAAACCAAAAAACCCCCTATTACAAAAAACAAACCCTTTTTTAGAGAACAAATAAACAAGAACCCTTTCCGTAAAAAAGAGGGGGCAAAAACAAAAAAACAAAAAAAACAAAAAAAAAACCAAAAAATCAAAAAAAACCCAACTTCAACCACAACACAAACAAACATACAAACAAACAAACAAAAGAAAGAAAATTAAACCAAAAAAAAAAAACACTATCCCAAAACACAAAACACAAAAAAAGCAACCACAAAGAAATAAACGATCATTGCGCATAACATCGTCTGTGTGTGTGATTTTGGGTTGTGACGCTGTGTGTATCGATTCGCGCCGTCTGTGCTTGCATGTTGTTATGGACGGACAGGATATGCGCTAGAACTATATGATGGTTAAAAAGCAATGAAGATTTTAAATTATTGTTGGGTTGGTAACTCGTGGGTACGTTAGATTATTAATTATTGAAATGGAGATTGACAAGCTGTATGTAAAATCTATATTATAAGTCTTGTTTACTAATGCGTGTTTACGAATTGGAAATCTGTACATGATATTTAAATATAAAACTTACGAAAATCTTTATTTATTAATATACCCCCGCGGTGAACAGCAGACAATAAGAGAAAAAAACTTTCAGGTTAATATATATATATATATAATATATAATATATATAATATACTATATATATATATATATATATATAATATATATATATATAGTTACTAATATCTATATTATATATATATATATATATATATAATATTAATATATATATACTATATATGAAGTGCCTCCCCATGATTTCGGTTCATTTGCACACATGAAATAATAAATAAAAAATATAAATAAATCTAAAATACCAATAACATATACTACTACTACAAAAAAAATAAACTACTAAATACTAAAAATACTAACTAATACATACAAAACAAATACATAACTAATAATACATAATAAATAAAATAAAATACTATGAAGTATGTTTAATTGCTTGTGAACCCCATATACATATACATAATATACCAATACACTACTCACAAACAATATAAACACTATATAAAATAAACTTACCTCCAACAACTAAATACTACTTATATACAAAAACACCTAGACTATAATATTAAAACTATATACTACCATGAGATATACAAAACCACACACACTAAACGAATACATATAAAATAATAAAAATACAATACAAAATACCACAAAAAAATAAAATATACTATAAAAAAAAATAAACACCCATAACTATACTCATAAAACATAAAACTACTAAAATCTACAAAATCACCATAATATACCTAACAAAAACACACAAATACTCAACCCACAAATAAATATAACTCACAAAAAAAATAAAATACAACCCAAAAAATATAACTACTATATCACTCATCTCTCT
>JABUQX010093189.1:17500-30944 GCA_015478945.1 Trachelipus rathkii | reverse complement strand
TATTGTACTTCGTTCGACCTGGATTTGGGTGTTTGTCGTTTTCGCATTTATCGTGAAGCGCTTTCCTTTTTCATTAACCGCTTCACTACTTCATTCAAATGGTGATCTTTTTAAACTCTTACAAACTATTCACAATTACTCAGTAAGGTAGGCTATCTCTGGGATATTTTTAAATTATCTGTTTTCACTTCAGTTTTACTTAGGTATATCTACATCATCGGTTAGCGGGATACGTAGGGATGGATGGAAGTTGCAAGTCTTTAAGATCTATCAATTTTGTATGGCATCTGGTATAGATGCGTTTCATGGATGTTAATATCAAATTTTAGCTATCTTTGCTCTTTCTCATATTGGATTGTCATTAGCTTTGAAGGATCTATATAGCTAGGAGGTAGAGCTGCTGGAAAGATAATGAGTCGTTCACAATATGGGGATTCTGTTGGTGCAACTGTTGCTGATGTGAAAGGGTTGTAATGTCAATGCATTGGGCTGTAATATCTCTGCGTATATTGGGGTTGTGACTGATGAAACGCGTTGTAGTTTTTGCACAGTGTGCGGCAATAACTGTCCATATTGAGGTTGTGAATGAGTGGAATCTGAGAACTGATTTGTACAGATGCTGGTAGTACATTTTATGACACCATACTCGTTATGGAGGTACCGTGGCCTTCTTCATTATGGAACATACTTGGACTATCGTGGAGCCTCTGTGGAAAAGTGTATCGTAGATGCCCTCCGCCTCTCTGAAGTAACTTCTTTTTATTTTCCAAATTTTTATGAGGAGAGTTTTTAATGATGTTTCTATAACGACGTAGCTTTACCTTCTGAGAGGGGTCTGTTTAAAGGAACATTTCCTTTTATAATTTAAACAGACTTCACATACACTGAATGAATTTCTCATCCTCACTAATTAGTTTTTTCAGATGGTTTCAACTTTTTAAATTTTTATAAGAGGTAAATATACTTTGCAGTTAGAGCACTCATTATTCAGGTATGTATACGGTTTCTATCTCATGTAAGGAAGAATGTTGGTGCGGAGTAACACTCTGTACGTGTTTTTGGGATGAAGTTCACACAT
Organism: Trachelipus rathkii; assembly: GCA_015478945.1. Classification (NCBI taxonomy): domain Eukaryota; kingdom Metazoa; phylum Arthropoda; class Malacostraca; order Isopoda; family Trachelipodidae; genus Trachelipus; species Trachelipus rathkii. The sequence continues at coordinate 29,866 of JABUQX010093189.1, read as the reverse complement.
CAAATAACCGTGGGGGATCGAAGTAACCTCTTTATATACTTTTAAGAACTCTTTCCTTTGAAGGAAACACTTGGTTGCCAATACATTAATTTGACTCATGTCTCTTCTCTGTCCAAGCAATAGTAAATACTGAGTGTTTAAAGAAACACTTCGCATATGCTTGCTTTGATGAAAAATATTCTGCGTTATGAAAAACACCGAGATATTTAGATGGTGAGAATAAACTGTGAACGCTTCTGCTATTTCCAAATTCAATTTGTGCATTAAATCATCTAATACAATAATTTTGTGTGTATATTGTCCAACGATCTAATATCGTATACGCCTTCATGAAATTGAATCACATCTTTATATTCTTTAAATTTTCCTGATAAACATTATAACACCATATTATTTTTACAGGCGTTTGCTCAAAAATCTCCATTTCCTTTAAAATATTTAATAATAGAAAGGTTTACCACAACACGGCCTAGCTACAAGACATGTAGCCGGACTTCCGGAACGTAAATTTCTCCACATCCATACTCGTCAAGTAGATAATGAATAATGAGTTTAATTAAAGCAGTAAATCAAAACCTTACTAATCCCCTTGTTGCTAAGCAACACCTCTATTGATTTACTGTTTCAAGGGCTGTAAAGTATATGTTTTTAATAATTTCGTACCCAAACTATTGCCAAGTTATATAACCAAGAACTCTAATGATGTGATTATTCTACATTACTAATTAAGTAAGTATTAATGCATCATCGAAATAAATCTAACAAGTAACAAATAAATCAATAAATATAATTAATCTATATAAATATACGAGTTAAAACGGTAAAAGCAGTGAGTTAAACGATGAAAAGCAGAGAGTTAAAAACGGTAAAACAGAGAGAGTTAAAGCGGTAAAGCAGAGAGTTAAAGCAGTAAAGCTGATGAGTTAAGAAGAAGCTGGTAAAACAGTAAAACAAAAGCATACTAATCCCTTAGGGTAACACCTCTATTGATTTACTGATTTACTGCTTTAAGGTATGTAATGTTAATAAATATATGAGTTAAAGCAGTAAAACATGAGTTAAAGCAGTAAAACATGAGTTAAAGCAGTAAAACATGAGTTAAAGCAGTAAAGCAGTAAAACAAAAGCATACTAATCCCCTAGGTGTTAGGTAACACCTCTATTGATTTACTGATTTACTGCTTTAAGGTATGTAATGTATATGAGTTAAAGCAGTAAAGCAGCGAGTTAAAGCAGTAAAGCAGTGAGTTAAAGCAGTAAAGCAGTAAAACAAAAGCATACTAATCCCCTAGGTGTTAGAGTAATAGGTCTGTAATGAGTTACAGTTTTAGGATCGTAAAAATGTTTTTAATAAAAATGTTTAAGTATGAAGTAAAATGAATGACTCATAGTATATTTGAAAAGAAATTCTTTGAATAGTTTACATTGATATCATATTTTTCGTTCACGCGGGAATATTGCGCCTGCGGGCGCACGCGGCGGGCGGGTACGCGGTAATATTGCGCCTGCGGGCGCACGCGGCGGGCGGGTACGCGGCGCGCGCGCGGCGGCGGTTACGCGGTAATATTGCGCCTGCGGGCGCACGCGGCGGTTTCGCGACGGGGCTCACCTGCGGACGCGGACTCGGAAACGTTTGCGGTCACTGTCTCAAATGTGTAACTCTTTAGATATATATTCAGTCGTGGTATAAGTGTTAGAAAAAGACTAACTCATAGTAGGAAGCATTCTAGCAACTTGTAATATACACCAATCGATTCCTCATACCTTATTACCTAGGGGTAGACACCCATATTAGGGCTATTCTAGGCTCAGGGGAGGCTAGAAAAGGCTTGAAAAAAGTGGCACTCAGTTGGCACTATGTGGCACTCACTTGGCACTATGTGGCACTCATTGGCACTCACTTGGCACTCACCTGGCACTCACCCGGCACTCATAGAATAATCATAGAACACTAATAGAACATCACTAGATACTTCTTACGGTGATTAAAAAAGCTACAAGGTCAAAAAAGTTACAATGCCAAAATTGGGCCCTGGAATACAAAAGGGTTGACCGAAAAATTTAGGTTCTCAAAATTGCACCCTGGAAGACCAAAGGGTTGGTCGAAAAATTAGGTCTGCCGAAAATTAGGGATGGCCAAAAATTAGGGTGGGTCAAAATTGACCCATGGAAGACCAAAGGATTGGTAGTGTGTTTGTACGTGCGTATAAGTGTAAATGTAAGTGTCTAGTGGGACACGAGTGGCCAAAAATTAGCGTGGGCCAAAACTGACCCATGGTATATGGCAAGGTCAAGGCCGAAATATCATGGTCAAACAAGGTTAAGACATAAAAAGGGCTAAGTCCCTAAAGGAACAAAAAAATTATCGTGGGTCAAAATTGACCCATGGTATCTGTCAAGCTTTGGAGCAAAGGTCAAGGACAAAAGTAGGCATCAAAAATAGGCTAGCCCACAAAGGAAGATCAAAAGTACCGTGGAAAAATTGACCCATGGAGAGAGACCAAAGGTTGGTCGAAAAAAAAATTAGGGTGGGAATTTACGTACAACAGTTGCTTAACAACCGTTGGCCTTTCTTCAGGGTTGCAAAATTAGAGGTTGCAGAAAAAAATTAGGGTTGCCAAATTAGGGTTGCCAAAAAAAATTAGGAGTTGCCAAAGAATTAGGGTTGCCCAAAATTAGGGCTGCCAAAATTTGGGTTCTCAAAGAATATTTCGGTTGCCCAAAAGGTCAGGTCAGGTAAAAAGGTCAGGATGGGAGTCAAGGGCGGTGTGCGGAATGGCCTAATACCTTTGGTTAGGTCTACTTTTACGGCAACGTAGATCCATCTAGGTTGGGTTTAGGTCTAGCATCGACGATCCATATGAGTTGGGTCGGTTTGGGGCCTGCTAGTTCAGGTTTGATAAGTTTTATTAAATACACACATAGTAAATATGTGTATACTTAACAGAATGTCGCGGCAGCGAACTGGGAGGATTCAAACCGGCGGACCTATTCTGTTGTCGTCGTGCCGTGAATTAAACTAACCTGGTCTACGTTTATATTAGAGAATTGACCCACAACCTAGATGGTTTTTGTGTATTCATACTGCCTTAGCATAACATATAATATATATATATATATATATATATATATGTATATGTAATAACCTTAGCAATAATATATATATATAACATATATATATATATATATATATACTCTATATATATATATATATATATTTTGAACCAGCAACTTTCGGATTCGAATCCAGATATAGACTCGTATTGTGGAAATCTTCGGGCGAATCTGATAAATCCATAAAAATCACAGATCTGAATCGAATCCGGATTCAGTTGTTCCCAAAGATTTCTTACAAAATTAAATAGAGCCAAAATATGAAAGTTCTTTCAGAGAATAATATTTTTATAGGATACATATTAATAATTGCTTTTCATTTTTTTAAAATATTATTTGACTTTTGATTAGTGAAATAAACATCCTATTAAAAAATTAAAATTAACAATTAAGGTTTTCTATAAAGAATCAAGATTTCCAATGTTTCATGGTAATTCTATTTCTTCTATCTGGGCGTCTAAGCCCTCTAAAAAGTCTTTCTACATCTCTGAAGTTGTTACTTGCCGGGAATAGCTAGAACTTTGGCAAATTGCAAAGCTTTGAAAATATTTTTCTATTTTCCACCACAAGAGCAGTTTATTCCTTGAGGCCCTAAGCACGTGCTTATTTTGCTTAATGGTTAATCCAGCCCTGAGTTTTTAATGCTATCATTAGATTGCCTAATTTCGTCAAGCAATTCTGAAACACTCGAAGAAATCTGTTTTTCAGATTAAAAAATGTTTCAATAGATGCTAGGGTAATGCTCTTAACTGAATTTCAGTTACAATACATCAAAGTAATATAATATATATATATATATACGCATATTAATATATATATATATATATATATATATATATATATATATATATATATATATATATATATATATATATATATATATATATATATATATATATTTTTATATATCGTCCAACATTATTGAATAGGAGTTCCATCTTGTTTCAGTTGGATTTAAGAGGTTTATGTTTCAGTTTCTTTTAAGTTGGTCAGACCAGTGGGTTGACTTTCGGAAGAAGTAGATGATGTCGTGTATATCTTTAAAAATATTCGTTTGAAATTTTGAGTTTAATAGCTCATTTTTTAAAACAAGCTGAATTCTATGTATAACACAGGGTAGTCGAATAAAAAATTCCGATCTAAAATTTTGAAAAGTATTTTCTTCATCTGTTTCCTGTCCTTCATCGGTTAGAAAGTCATTAATTTAAAATACACTATGTATCCTCTTCAACGCTGAATATATTAAAGGTTTTAATTTATTTAAAAAAAAAGCAAAAATCGTTTTCAATTCTTTTTTTTTAAAAAAAAAAAAAAAAGGTATATCAATATGTAATTTTTCAATCCTGTAGAAATACACAGACTCTGATTCGAGGCTTAGGATCCGAATCCGCGTGTGTGGGAATTGTTCGAATCCGAATCAGGAATCGGAATCCACAGTTTGGATTCATGCGCATCAACTATATATGCATATATATATATATATATATATATATATATATATATATATATATATATATATATATATATATATATATATATATATATATATATATATATATATTGATGGCTTGGCTTTTTGGGGGATTTGGGGGTAGGCTAACGCCTGCTTTGCGTAGTGAGCCCAAAAATGATAAAGAGCGCCTTAATATATGCAATGTGTATACTATATATATATATATATATATATATATATATATATATATATATACTTTCTTTCTTTGCTATATATATATATATATATATATATATATATATATATATATATATATATAATGATTTCGTTCAAAGGCTAGCTTTAGATGCCGGCATCAATTTCTACTCGATTCCTTTTTTAATAGTAGCGATCGGTGGCAATTATTACTTCTCTGAGTCAAAATAGTTCCTTATTTTCTAAGGCTAGGCAACTTTGGATGTGCCTGACGAGTCAGTATCAGTCTTTTTTTTAAATAATCCCCATTTAGATTGCATTACATTTAAAGAAATAATAATATTATTAATAACATGAGTATAATAATTAACTAATTAATAATTATTTTTATTACCTGATCATCTCTTATATCGACTTGCTTAGTAATTCACTGTTCATTTATATAATTATTGACTCAATCTAAGAGTCGGAGAAAACGCGTTTGACTCCAGGCAAATTCTTTCTCGGCAACGTTATATGGGATTACCTCTATTAATCAGTTGCTATATTTACTGTATTATTAATAATAAACATTGTGTGTGGAGTTCTATTTGATAATACGCTTTCATATTATTTTTATTACTGATTTTGTGTTTTTAATAAAATTGAGCTGTTAGTTTGTAAATACGGGAATATTGGAATCGTATTCGATTTAAGTTCATTAAAAATTATTAAATTCTTTTTCGAGTGTTGTAGGCCTATTGAAATTCAAATGTTAGAAAATGTGCAATACAGCTAGTGATTCATATATGAATCTATTCATTCTCTTGCATTGTCGCTAGTATATATATATATTGGTGGTTAACTATAATATATATATATATATATATATATATATATATATATATATATATATATATATATATATATATATAACATGAAAAATAATAGAGGTACTAACACCAAGAAAAGAAGCAGATCTTTATAAATGGAAATTATTGGTGTGTAATATGTATATATATATATATATATATAATATATATTAATAATATAATAATAATATATATATATGTAACTTAATAATAATAACTAATAATATATATATATATCTTTCTTTATATCTTATATATAATATAATAATAATAATAATAATATATAATAATATATATATATATTTTGATTATATATAATTAATTATTGATAGCCGCCACTTTAGGTAATAATAATAATAACTCTATATATATATATATATATATATACATAATAATATATACCTATATATATATATCTTCTCTATATATATATATATATATATATATATATATATATATATCTTTATCACTCACTTATATAGCCTTAACAACAACATAATAGCCAGCAACTGCTATATATATATATAAATTCAACAATATTATTATATTATTTTTAATTTTTTATTGTATCTTACGCAAAAAAATGGTGTTCAAAATTTTTTATTTTTTTTTATAAATTATTTAAGTTCATTTTGTGTCTATAAAATCGAATCGTTGATAATCGTGAAAAAATCGATTATCAAAAAAAACAAAAAATAATAATGGTATCGATGTATCGATAATCTGGGCTCTTTCGAGTGTTAGTTTTGACACAGTTCCTTCATCCCTACACGAACTGAACGTGGAATCATACAGCTGCGTTTCCGAAGCCCGAGTGCAGCCTGTGTCCAAAATCGACTCGGAAACGCTTTAAATTGAAAAAATTACACAACCAATTAGAGAGAACAGAAATTTGAGTACCTGGAAACGGCCGAGCGCGCCCGTCGGATCAGCTGACAATTGTAAACCATTACTCTTATGCTTATATGCATCTATTTTATGAAATGATACGATATATTAGTAATATAACATTAAAGTTAACTAAAATATTTAAAGGGTGACAAGCCATTTCCCGACACATGTTTTGTAAAAAGATTTGTTTGTAAACAAAGTATTCTTGCAGCGCCCGCTTATTAATTCCCGAAATCGAGGATTTAACAACGGGCGCCTGACTGTGACGTTTACGTGACATAGAAGTGCGCAAACGTGCTCTGGAAGCGATGCATGTGCGCCTGTGTACCCGGGCTGCAGTCGAGCTTCTGGAAACGCAGCTATAATTGTTATGATTTTCGTTTTTTTTTATATTTTGTATTGAAATATCTTTTGTACTACACGAAAATGGATAATAAAAAAAAAAACTTAAAATAATTTTTTTTATTCCATTTTTTTACATTAAATGTTTATAGTTTTAATACAGTATTCATGTTAATGCGATTATAAACATTCTTACAATAAACTTCGTATATATATATATAATATATATATATATTATATATATATATTATAACAATATATATATATTTAATAAATATAACTATATTTCTTTATATATATATATATATATATATATATATATATATATATATATATATATATGTTTATTTTGCCTACTTTCTCCTTGGGGCAGGTGGTGGTGATACGTACAGCCTCCCACTCACACCTCCTCATCTCGCCCCACCACCTCCTCCCACCCCCTCTGTCCTCGCCCCAGCACCCCACCCTCTTCCTCCCCCATCCCCCCCTCCTCCAGCATCTCCTTTATTCCATCAATCCACCTCCTTCTTGGTCTCCCCCTACCTCTCCTTCCTATCCTCCGCCTCCCAAACTCTCTAACCACTCTCTGTTCCTCCATTCTCACTAGGTGCCCCTACCATCTTAACATTCCCTTCTCCGCTCTTCCCACCAGCCCATTCCCCCAATCACATCTCTCCCTCACCACCCTATTCCTAATCCTCTCCCTTCTGCTAACCTCACAAACCGCTCTCAACCCCTTCATCTCAAATACTTCTATTCCCTGGACTGGCATTCAACACCATGTTTCTCTTACCCATACAACACCGCTGGTACATATTTTTTTCAAACATACTTATCTTAACTTTCTGTGATAAATCCCCACCTTCCATAATTCTCTCAGACCACTCAAAGCTCTCATTCCTTCTCCCTCTATGTTCTATCTCCTCCCTCATCCCTCCCCCTTACCCAAATCCATCCCTAAATATCTAAAAATCTTTACTTCTTCAATACACCCCCTACTCGAACCTCTAACCCCTCCCCCCCTCCTCTCTTTCCTCCTCCTCAAACACTAACACTTTACTCTTACCTGGATTTATTTTAAGCCCCTTTTGCCCACACATTCTCTCAAACTCCCTCACCAAATACCTCAACCCTTCCGCGTTCTTCGCCACTAGGGCAGTATCGTAAACAGTATCATGTTCACTTTCCTTCTATCATTCCCATTCATCAATTCTACCCCCCTCCCCTCCCTCTGCAAACTCTCTCCATAAACAAATTGAATAGCCACGGTGACATTTACCTGCCTCAATCCTCTCTCTCACCCCCAAACATCTCCTCTCCCCTCTAACACTCACACACATTCTTATTCCTATAAAGGCCCTAATACCTTTACCTAAGTACCCCACTCCAATTTCCTCCAACACCCTCCACAATTCACCCCTCTTCACTATATATGCTTTCTCTAAATCTAACACCCATACACACTTTCCCTTTCCTCTGTACTTTTTCACAGGCATCTTTGGAGTGTAACAATTGGTCCCACACACTCTTCTCCCTCTTGTTCTTCCCCATTCTCCTCCGTTTAACCTCTCCCACTCTCTCAATCAATGTATTCTCCTTCCCTACACACTTAAAAGACATATACCTCTATAATTCCCACATTCCATCCTATCCCCTTTCCCTTTATACAGGAACCAAACATCCATCCTCCCAATCCTGTGGTACCTCACCACTCCTCCAACATATATTATATAACCTATACTGCTGATCACTCACCCTATACTACCTCCCCTTCTGCAACATTTTCCGCATTTCTCACCATCAGACCTGCGGACTTCCCCGCTTTTCATTTATTCAAGGCCTAATAATTTCCTCCATTTGTATTTCATCCTCCCACTTCCTCCCCAATTCACTCCCCATCCTCACCTCTTGCAAATCTTCCTCCCTCCCACCCACTTCATTCAAATAATCCACTAAATACTCCCCCTCTTCTCACCTATCTCTCTCACTACCTCCACTCCCACATCTCCTCCCTTAATCCTCTCCCCCAACCCCTCCTTCTTCTTCCTTTTTTATTTACTTCTTTCCAGAACATCTTGCTCCCCGAAATTTACCGTCACTTTCTACACCATTCATGTTGCTCTTCTCTTCGTCCTCCACCGCCCTCTTTTAGCTTCCACTCTTAACCTCCCAGCTTTCCTCTCTCCTATTTCCCAACCATTTCACATACGCCACTTTCTTTTCACCACCACTCCCACCTCCTCATTCCACTATTCACTCCCTTTCCTTCTGCTTGCACCCACCCTTTTACTCCACATACCCTTCTAGCCTCTTCACCTACTGACTCTTTAAATCTCATCCACTCCCCTCCACCTCCCCAATTCCCGTCCCTCTCACATTTGTCTCTCCCACACATCCTCCCATACCTCTCCTAAATTCCCTCTTACACACTGTTTCCTCCAATTTTTCCATCCATCACCTCTCTCTCTTTTCTCCCTTTCAGCAACCGTCGTCTCTCCTCCCACCCTTATCCTGGCAACCACCAAATAGTGATCCGATATCCCCCGCCCCTCTAAATACATTTTACATCTAGTAATCTACCTCTATCCTTCCCATTTACACACATAATCCAGTACCGCCCTCCCCACGTTATCTCACTCTTCCATGTATACTTATGATTTTCTCTTTTTTAACCAAATATTCCCCACTATCATTCTTCTCTCACAACCCTAACAGACTTTCTCCATTAACATTCATCTCCCCTACCCCAAATGGTCCTATTATTGCCCCCCCTCCTTCCTCACCAGTCAATCTCCCAATAGACAAATTTTGTCATTTACCCCGACTTTCCTAACACTCATTCAACTCACTCCAAAATCTTTCTCCTCCTCCCTCGCTCCATACTATGCTGGTGCATATGCGCATATAAAAACCCACATTTCCCCCCCGAATTTCACTACCCACATTATCCTCGAACTCACCTGGCTACATAACCTTACCCTATCCCACACCTCTTTCCTCATAACTATTCCCACCCCTTCCCTCGCCCTCACTCTCTCGTTCACCCCTGATATCATACCCTTATATTTTCCAAAGTCCATCTCCCTCTTTCCCTTCAGCTTAGTTTCAGTTAACCCTAACACATCCAACCTTTTTTTTCAAACATCAACCCCACTTCCTCCCACTTCAATCTGTTTGCATACCCCTCTCGTTCCTTACATCCCACCTAGTACACTCTCTCCTCCCATCTTTCCTTCTTCTATATATAAACTCACTCAGGCTGCAAACTGTGGGACTCCCACCTAGGCACCCAACACCTAAGGCCACCACCCCGCTCACCAAATATACCCACAATAATAACACAGTAATAAAAAAGGTTAAAATGACAATATAAAAATATAAAAGGTTAAAACCCACACTCTACCAATTTATATATATTCCCACCCCTTCTCTCTCTTCCTCCCCCTCCCCTCCCTCCTCTCTTCCCTTCTCCTCTCCCTCCTCTTTAAAACTTACACCCTTTAAAACTTTATTTATCTATTAAAATCTTTATTTAATTATTTAAAATTCTTTAAAATCCCCACCATATACATACTTATTTTCCCATATATATAAATAAAATTATAATTAATGTCACAATTTCAAACAATATTCACCAATAAACGTTGTAACCTATATTTTCTTTTATTAGCCTTTCTTTTGTTCTCTTCTCGCTTATTAGTACATATCTACCATAATCACTCCGCACATAAAATAGTTTAACGTAAGACAAATATAACCAAGAAAAAAGAACTTTAGTTAAATATAATGTAGTACCATCCCCATAGTTGGATAGTTAACTTATCATTTACTTAATGAATTTTAATGTTGATACTATTTCTAATGATTCAGTTCATCATAACTTAGTAAACTGATACCTTATTTTTCTTTTTCAACTAACTGTTAACTAATAGTTTCAGTTTAATGCTTCTGGAATTCCAATTTCAAATATTTAAAGCTTATGCTCCAATAACTAAACAAACTTGTCTAAGAATGGCAAAAATGCCAACTGAAAATTTGGTTTACTGCCTCGGAATTTAGTTTTTTGCCTCGGAGGATTTTCCCTAATGAAACTTCGTACTGTCTCTATCGACGGTCTATAAGGTTTGATCTTGTTCGTAATGCCTCCCCAAACTCAACACCACCTCTCATTTCATCTTCAGTTATTTTTTCCTTTTTTTAACTTGTTCTGCTTTGTCACAGTACGCTGTTAATTGATCGAGTCCTTTATCTCTGATAACTGTTGAATCTACGTCAAAACAAACTACTTCGGCGTTGCAAAATATTTCTTTGCTTTTCTCCTTTAGTAAGAGAACTAACTTTTATTTTCGATTTCTTCTTTTTCACAGATGGCCCAAACACAAACTAGTTTACTGACCTTAAACTATTTTTAGCTAAATTTTTGAATATGGAGGACTTCTAAAATGCTTATCATTTATGTTTTTATGATTGTATATGAGATAGATTCCAAAGGACAAATGATTAGGTATAAAACACAATTTCACTTTTAAATAACACTGTCAATCGCCAAGTATTTCGAAACTTTAAACTGAAGCAAATTCAGGTGGAGAGAGTTTCCAATGCGTCCGTTCTGTGTCGAGTCAGAGTATGTTCTATCTCCTCCTACCACACTCAGTTTTGCGTGATGTCTTCGTTATATATATATATATATATATATATATATATATATATATATATATATATATATATATATATATATATATATATATATATATATATATATATATATTCTTTATATATATATATATATATATATACATATATTTCCTTAGGTTATGTGTTTGAGAATATATATATATATATATATATATATATATATATATATATATATATATATATATATATAGCGTGACTGTTTTCGTTATATATAATATATATATATATCCTTATTATATATATTTGTTAGCTATAAAAGTCTTAATAAAAAGTTATTTATATCTGTGATTTGTGTTAAATACAACTTATTTTGTGATATATGTTAACATAATGTTTGTTTATTATAATATAACGTTTATTTTCTCTTTGGTGTATTATATTTGATCATTTTGTCCATTTTTGTTATGCGAAATGAGTTCTCGCGTTTTTCTTTTCATTTTGCCGCCAAAAGTTGGTTTCATTGGCAGAAAACCGCGCTCGAGCTTAAAGCAACGAGAATTTTTGTACATAACATTTTTTTATAAAATTTTTATTTAAAATGTAACCATTGCAGCAAGGATGTTGAATGTAAGCCTAATGTAAATCTTAATATATAATCAAAAACAAATAACGTTTTTAACATTATAAAGAGAAGTTAAAAATGGGAGGTTTTAACGACTTATGTTGCTAGTTCACTAGCCGCTAGTAGCCCCCTAAGGTGAAAGAAGGTGACTCCAAACAGGAAGGCTACTAAGCTATCTGTACTATTTAGGTTTCTTAACTTAAAAGGAGTCATTACAAGAAACATAAAAAAAACTTCAACAACGAATTGTGAAATGGAGGAAGA
>JABUQX010093189.1:0-10000 GCA_015478945.1 Trachelipus rathkii | reverse complement strand
TTTATTATCTATCATATTATTATTATTATTAATTATTATTATTATTATTATTATTATTATTATTATTATTATTATTATTATTTTCTAATTGGGTCTCTGGATATATATATATATATATATATAATATATATATATATATATAGTATATATAATATTATATATCATATATATACCTTATATTAATATATACTATATATATAAACCCTGACCTATATATATATACGTTATATATATATAAAACTATTACTGATATATATATAAATTATATATATTTATATATATATATGTTATATTATATAATATATATTATAATATATATAATATATATTATATACTATATATATATAGTATTATATTATATATATTATATATATATATACTATATTAGATATATATCACGTAACACAATTTAGAATAAACTAGTTAACCACCGCTCACAGTTTCGATAAAAATGGTAAGAAAACCCATCGGGGAGTTTATTGGTTCTTACCCTAGTTATATATATATATATATATAAGTATCAGATATATATATACATACTTATATATATTATAATATATATTATATATCTATATATATATTACTCGATATATAATATATATACTATATATATACTATAATTATAATACTATATATAATATATATATATGATAATATAGTATATATATATATATATTATATATATATATATATATATATTATTATATATATATATTAACTATATATATATATATATACCGGTATACCTATATATTATAATATATTATATTATATATATATATATATAATATATATATAAGTATATATATAATAACGCTATATATAAGTATATTTATATATACGATATTATATATAATATATAGATATATAAGGTATATATATATATATATATTATATATAGTATATAGTACTATATATATATATATTATATATATAATTTATATATTATTTATTATTATATTATATATAATTATTATATATATATTATATATATACTATATATATTATATTGATATTAATATTAATATATATATATATATAATTAATAATTAAAATTATATCAAAGATATAAATAAATATATGTGGAGTTTATGTTGCATTAGATAGAGCTTAATATAGTAACTAGTTATCAAGTTAATAATATATATTTAAACCAGCAAAGCTTTTGACAAGGTACCTATAATATAATGTTATACAGATTTAATCTTTATAAAATAATAAATAAATAATTATAAGAAATTACTTGAGTGGTGGTAATCTATATATATATATATATATATATAGAGTATCTTTATAAATACCTTATTGAGTAAAGGGAAATATCTTGTATATTATTCGCATAAAAGATACTCAAAATATATATAATCTCGATATAATATATAATATTATATAATCATCATCTATTGTCATTTCATCTCTATTGCTAAGTATAAATCAATTAGGAAAATAAATATAAAACAATAATTACTTCATAATATAAATATAATGAGAATATAATATAATAATAAAATAATAATGAAAAACAAAAATTAAAATTAAAAATAGCATATGACTATAGTTCAGTAAACCTTGTTCCGCTATATTAAGATAAATCATATTTTTTTTCATATAGAAAGTAAATTTTAATATTTTTTAAATAATTAATTTAATTCATCCTCCTCGTGAGCTATGGAAGAAAAATAAAAAGAAGTTATTTAATAAACTTTTAAACATTATGTCTTCATCTATCAGAGTTTAAACCTATATGAATTATGAATTGCGTCTTAATGCATTTGATTTTAAAAAAGTTTCATAGGTTATAAAAAAAATTTAATAAATAGTTCCCATAACAAAACTATTATACCGAATAATTAGAAAAAGGGTATAATTGTTGATTTGAAAGCTCTAATTACTATTACATATCTACAAATTCCCAATTACGCTTATAATAAGCCATAATTTAATAGTATTTATCATTATTTTGTGTAAAGGTATAAATCAATATGAATACTACTGCGTTTTAGGAGAAGTTCTTGTTCACCTTTGAGTTAAGTAATTAAATATGTTAAAAGTTAATCATAATTTTAATGGCGAAGTAAGTATCAATTTAATAATAATAATAAATGAAGTAATAATTGATGAATGGTATAATTATATAATAATAATAATATAATAATAGAGTAACGGACTTTAAATAATTTTGAAAATATTGTGAATAATAATAATAAAAAATTAAATAATCATATGCCTACAGGGAAAGCCCAATGAGTAAGATCAAAAGTTTACGCCGAACAAGGTAACCAATTGATCATGCCGGTTATTCATGACCTCTGCACTGTGCCATTAGAGGTCTAGAAAATTAAAGTATATTTTTAAGAGTTTCTTTACTCAAGAACGCGAACTAGTTGTCTTATGAGAATGACCAGCATATCCTAACGTCCCAATGACCACCAAAAACAATACGTCTCTCTCCTCTACCTACCCTTACTACTTTGGCCTGCGAAACATATAGACCCTTTTATCAACTGGTAGTGATCTCACAACTGGTTTTTATTTTTGCAGTTATCCTTTGATTCACGCTCCCAAGATACGAAACAACGAAAACAATATGGAATCAGATTTTTATTACGCCTATCGATCAAAAATAATGGTTATATGTGTTTCTGGAAGTTGGCTCTTTGTTTGACGGCTTAAGGTTACTTATTTGTTCAGTTTAGTCTCTAATTAACGCTAAGATTAAATGCAGGCGGTGGACATAATAATAAACGGAAGGTCCAATTGTATTTTGGTAAAGGAAAAGAAAACTAGAATAAGGCTAACCAGGTTCGAAAGATTTGTTATTTTTTGTGTAATGGAAAAAGGGGATAATGTTCAAAAAAGTTTATTTAATTATGTTATTTCTTGGCAACAGGACCAATATTGAAATCAAGATTTTTTTTAAATTGGAACTTGTAGTTCTGCTCTTTTTAAATTGGAACTTGTAGTTCTGCTCTTTTTAAATTGGAACTTGTAGTTCTGCTCTTTTTAAATTGGAACTTGTAGTTCTGCTCTTAAGAAGGAAGAAAAACTCATATAGACGCTGTAGCTAATTCGTATGATGTTGAAACGATACTTTATATATATACTATACTACTATATATTTATATAAGAGGGTACTTAAATGTTGAGTAAATACTTATTAATATAATATTATTCATTTAAATTTTGAATTACTACTTATATTAGTAAAATTTTAATATAATAAATTTAAATTAATAGAATAATGAATTTTATATATATATTATAACCGGTTATAGTAATTATTATACTAATATTATATAATTTAATTGTCCACTATAGAAGAAATAGTTAATAATATACATAGTATTTGGTTATGATGGAGTTTATTATTAGTATAGACTTCTTATACGGGTTATATAAAATATAACTTTATATCTAATAAAGAAAAAATGAGCAAAGTAATATTAATAATTTATAATTAATTTAAACTTTTGATCATCGGGATAGAGTGAGCTCAGCTTTTCGTTTGGAACATAAAATGTTCCATTAAACATTTTGAAATATTTTCCAATTTGAGGATGCTTAACTGAAACAGGATCTCTCTTTACTTATAAATCTTTTTCGTTCACGACGAAATCATATTAGCCACCGTCGGATGACAAAACATAATAAAACGTTTCTTGTTCTCTGTATTTGATAGGATGAATGTTATGGTCATTAATAATGAGATTCCTCCTTTTCCATAGGGTATTCACTTCCCATCCAGTAATGACTCCATATAAATTGATTTATGAAATATCCACTATCATTCCTATTGCAAATTTCATATCCCTTTTCTTTCTAGTCTCGGGTTTTAATTCTTAATGATTTAGAGCCAGTTTTTCCTCAGATTTTATTAAAAGATCGTTCTAATTTAATTCAGGATACTTTATGCAAATTTCTATGATTTTTTCAATGTGGTGGTCATGTAGAAAGCAAATTGAACATGCTGCATATAAGCTTTCGTCCCAAATCATTTTCCTATTCCTTTCAATCCTTTATAATGTCTCACCCGTAAACAACATAAATATTCTTGGACTGAACATAAATGGAGACCTCATATACAAATTGGTTTGCTAAAATGGTGCTTAAATGAAGCTGGGTAATTCTGGTTAAGATTTCGTGAATTTTTTCTTCTGCTCAGTTACTCCCAGTTTATATAAGAATGTCTTATTCTCCTCCGAGTGGAATACTGTTATCACATTTGTGGTGGGTTTCCACTCCTTTGGATAAGTGTGAGGCTAAGGCTAAGAGACTAATAAACTGTCCAATAATTCTTTAATTCATTTGACCCTCTTTCACCTGCCCGGGTGAATATTGGTGCCATCTCTTTTCTTATAGGGTATGTATACAGACGGCAGGCTGCTCGGAAGAATTGATCTCTCGCCTTTCCTCCACACTTGCGTCGCACTGCGCCTGCGTAAACACAAGGGCGTGCCCTTACTCTCACATGAGTATTGTGTAAATATTGGAGGCACAAGGTGTTTACTCAGTGTTGTGGTGCCTCCTTCTTTCTAGCCACATATGTTTTGTTTAACTAATTGCCTTCATCCATTTTTCCTGCAGTATTCAATCGTCCTCTCTTTAAGTCCCACGTCTGCGCTTACCTGAGGGAATTGCGGTAGGCAAGGGGACGTGGTGAATTTACTTTCCTTTTTGTTTATTTTCTTGTTCATTCTTTTTGTTTAATATTGTTTGCCCCCTCCTATGGAAAAGGGCCCTGCCCGTGGATGGGTCGGGCATTCTATATATATATATTATAGATATACTATATATATATATATATATATTATATAGAAATATAGTTATATGATAATATACTTAAAATTATATTAATACTATATATACTATATCTATATAAATGTAAATTAATGATTAAATTAGTGTGCATATTATTATACGTGTGGCTCGCCCTAAAATTATTTAAATCTTAAATTTTTCGCGATAGACTAAAGGTTGGGCAACACTTATCATATATGATATATATATAGTGATATAGCTATATATATATTATATGATATAGTATATTCATATATATATGGGTGCAGAAGCATCGGGTTGCGGTGGATGCGTACGTGGTGTGTCTTACTTTATTTTGCCGTGCAGGATATATGTATGACCTATAACATATAATATCTATATATATATATAGCTGCTATATTATATAGTATATATAATATATATATATATATATATAAATATATATCATTAGATAGTATATAGTATATATATATATACATATATATCATATATATAATCTTATGATATATAGTATCATTACATATATAGTATACGTATCATACGCTTATATATACTATATATAGCTTATATATAGAATACTTATATATAGTATATATATAGTATATATAATATATATATGCTATAATATATATATATATATATATTATATATATATATTATAGTTTAGTATATATATATATAATATATACGTAACATTATATATATATATATAGATATATATAGATATATAGATATATATATACTATATATATTATTATATATTATTCTATAATACTGCATATATATATATTATGATCAATATACTAATATATACGAGGTGGAAGAAGCATCGGGTGCGGTGGGATGTGTGCGTGGTGTGTACTTTTTATGGCGTGGAGGTAGTATATAATATAACTATATATATATCATTAGTAACGGCTCAGGGAACCGAAAACATGGGAGGCACTTCAAAATAATTTAAATGTTGATTAATTATATATAATTATATTAGTTATATAACTAATTATATAAAATACTATACTATATGTATATAGTATTACTTAGTATATATATATAATATATATATATATATTATATTACTATTATTTGAAAAAGGGATACACAAGTGATATGTAAAAGTACTCACCAACTATAAGCTACCTGAAAAGAGATCAATTCATTCTTCACTTTTTTCTGCGAACTCTATTTATAAATTTATACCCGAGATTTGAGATGATTCTGATTCATTAAAAGTTCTTTTTTCTATGGATAAGGTTAACGGAAAATTTTGAGTCTGCCTGCTCATTGTTTGCTTAGAGGGAATGTCTTTTGAGACGATTTACGGCAAGAAAGACTCCTACAGATTGCCGTTGTATACTGGAATTGTGATGTACATGACTAAAAAGTCACTTATAAGTTCAGAAACTCATCTTGTGGAATCATTCTCTTACGATGGTTTTAAAATAGTGCTTAACATGTCCTTGTTCCGAAAAAGATTAGCATTTTTATGTTTGGTCATAAATCACGGTTTAATTTAGTTACCTGTAAAATGATCTGTCAAAAAGATACCATTAAAAAGCCATTAAAGAATCCAACGCTTCTTCGAGCGAAACTATGTTGGATTGCAATGTTAGAGAATTTTGGTAGGAATTCCCTTAACTGTAGAATTTTAAGCCGATATAATTCGAAATACTTGCTCTTCATCTGAATGATTTTGATATTATCAAATTATTTCATTAAAGGTTTCTCTCCCAGGACAGCATGTACACTGTGAATCAAGATTTGGCTTAGGCTGTGATTTTAAATGCAGCCTGGGCAAATGTAGAAAAAAGAAACTGAGGTAATCAACTGCCAGCAAGCTCTTAATATTACTTCAATTTTGACAAAACTTTGATTTAAAGTGCATTGGTCAAACTGCTAAAAAATATTGTAACAAGCTTCTGCAGCAAAGCTGACACATACGTACACGGCAATTAAAGCACACATAAGATCACATACACACACACACAATATACTAGTATATAACTATAATATATACTTGATATATATCTATATAATTATATATATATATCATATATATATATATATATATAATATAGTATATATATATAATATATCGTATAATATATATTATCTTAAGGACTAGTATTTTATGAATAATATTTATAAATTAAGATTCCACAATGCTGTCAATTGAATTCGGGCTGGTTGGTTGCAAATTGTTGATTGATTAATTTATATCTATTAATTATTACTTGTGTATATAATATAAGTATATTATATATATTACTATATATAATATACTATATATTATATATATATATATATAAGTATATATATATATATAGTATTATATATAGTATATTTAGTATATTACTAATAATATATAGTATACTATATATAAGTATATATCTATATATAATATATAGAATATTAAAATAAAAAATCATTTTATAAATTAATTCGTAAAAAATAAACAAATATTTCATGCATGTAGTGTCTAAATATACCTAATGCTTATAATCGCAGCTTTAATTATATGACCTTTCTTAGCTCAGTGGTAAAACATGAACTAGCATACCAAATGGGACCCTGAGTCATACTACCTCGAGAGAGAGTTGACTCGGGAATTAGGTAGATGTCACGTATAGTTGGGCTGATCAATAATAAATATCAACGTCCATTAAATTAAATGAAGATTAATTAATGTCATAAATCAATTAATTAACCTGTTAAAATAAATCAAAATCTTTATCTTTTTTTTTTTTTTTTCATTTTGAAGTTATCTTGTTTAAGTCGTAAGCATGCGCCATCTTGTTGCAAGTTTGCCAAAAAAAAAAAAAAACTTGCCTGCAAGTCTGACAGGTGTAAACTAGACTGTTTGATAGTCTAACTATAAATACACTTGCGGAAATCTTTGCAAAGCTTTGAGCAAATGCTTGCACAGTTGATGATGCAACTTTTTCATATTTGAACACAAATAAAATGCTGGTCTGAGGTTATAATGGCTTGACATCACTGTTTCTTCTCTCTCTCTCCTCTCTCTCTCTCTCTTCCTCTCTCTCTCTCTCTTGCTCTACTCTCTCTCTCTCTCTCTCGTCTCTGCTCTCTCATACTATATATGTATTATATATATAATATACTAATATAATATATATATATATATATTAATATATATATATATATAATATACTATATATATATATGTACTATAATTTATCAATGATGTTATTTTAATCATTTAATTTCCCCTCTGTTCTGAATTCTTCGATTCTCTGAAATCTAAATTGGAAATTATTATCTTTACTTTTATTTGTTATATTTTGTGTTTGATAGTTTATGATCCTCTATTTATAGAGTAGTGTTGCACATTGTTGGAGAGTTTCGAGAGGAGGCCTTGTGGAAAATCCCTCAAAACTAGACAAAATAAGGAATACGGTCTTTTTTACTTGCCATGCACAACCAGTTAGTATAAATGCATCTATAATTAAGCGCTCTCTGAGGAGGCACAATCTTAAATTCCTCCAGTCAATGGATCCTTATGAAAAGGAAGTTACTGTTTTCTGTAACCTGCTCTTTTTCTTCATGTTTTCGACAAGAAATGACTCAGCGATCTTTGAAGAGATAAATTTAAAACATCTTCTTTCTGCAAATTAATTTAACTGTACGCTTTGGCGCTTTATTGATTTCCATTCTAATGAAGCCCCTCCTGCTGGAATAGTTCCTCTGTAAAGGCGCGCCCTGATATATTAGATATAATATATATATATATATAGTATATAGTATAATGATCAATATATATATGATATATCTATATATATTATTATCTATTTATATAATTTATATATATCTTAGTTATATATAGGTATATAACGTATATAATATATATATTAGCTATAGTATACTATATATATAATATATGATACTATATACATATATATATATGATATACTATATAGTATGCTATTATATATATACTAGTATTATATATAGTAATATATATACGTGGTTGGCCGAGAAGATCGGGTGCGTGGAATGGTGCGTGAGTGTGCTTATTTTTTGCGTTGTACTATATGCAATATATGATAAAAGCTGTATGGACTTATACATGACATTTTCATTATATTAACAATTGCAGTTTCTGTATTCTAAGCATAAGCTGTATGGACTTTACATGACATTTAATTATATTTTATATTATTGAACTACATATATATATATATATATATATATATATATATATATATATATATATAAATATTATATATATATATATATATATTAATATATATTATATTCATATATATATACTATATAATTACTATATTGATAATTATATACTAAATTGGGTTGATTTAAACCTCATGCGACAAAAGTCGAGGGCTGATAGAGCAACGATAAGACCATTATTGTTAAATAACAATGTTGTTATACGCTCGTTTTCAAGTGAGGATTATGTAAGGGTACACTGGTTCTATGTTGTGTGACGCGTTGCAATGCAGAGTTACCGAACCGATTTTAGGTTATTCAATTTTAGAAGTTTGTGCGTGCGTAACACTGTTGTACGTTAACGTCCTTCGGGAAACACGTGGCATACCTTTTTACCTTGACCCAATGAATCGTTGATTTCAAGTACAATGTACTGCAATGCGATGAGAAGGATCACTAGACACATCCTTCTCCGAGTTAACTCACCATGATAAATGTTGTTACGGAATGACGGCGATACGGAAATTGCGTAACAGAAGCAGTACCGCTCATGTAACACGAACGGTTTCCAACAAATACACCCTACCCACAGCATGTTTGCCTCGCCGTTCAATCAGCGCCATTCGAGACTAATGAGAACCCTTCAGTCACCCGTGTGCATTTAGGATGGAGAATCGCTAATACGGATATCCTGTGTTGAAGGATGGGCTGTAGAGAGTCGGCAACGAAGCTCTATCGGACTGGCCACTGCAGCCATTGCCCATGCCCATGGGTTCAATCACCTCTTGGCTCGGTCTGAAAGCAAGCCGTGCCATGCTACCACTCTAAGAAAGTAAAGGACTTGGCCAAACGACTTCGAACCCGTGTGCAGATTTGAGCGAGTGGTTCTGCAAGAGCATTGATTTTTCCTGCCTTCCTGCAACCATATCATGTTTACCGATGAGGCGCTTCACACGTTGGGTGATGGCCTACTTCAACAGCAAAACACCAACATATGAGACGAGGACAAATCCACGCCAATGTTATCTCTCTG
>JABUQX010093188.1:7500-20157 GCA_015478945.1 Trachelipus rathkii | reverse complement strand
TTTTACTTTAAACCACTTGCATCACCTCTTCATTCCACACTCACTGTAAACATTCTTACTTCCTACTTTAAGCACATCCCCATACTTCCTTTGCACTGCTAACAACTGCTTCCCTCATTGCTCCCAGATTGTTCAGTTTCAACTTTGGTCACATTCAACTGATTTTCTTGCGAGCGCTCTACATACTTATCCTTATTACTTGTTCACTTAACTATTATATGATATATATAATATATATATATATACTATATATATTATATATTAATATATATATATATTATATATATCTATATATATATATATATATATATATATATATATATATAATATATATATTATATATATATATACTTATATATATATATATAATATATATCAGAGGTTGGGGCACTTCCGCCTCTTTAGTCCGCTAGTCCGCTCCGAGCGGAATACCAGAATAGGTGCGGACTAGCTGAGGTGCGGAGTCGTCAGGAAAATAGCGGACTTGCACGTGCGGATCAAAAAAAGTTTCCGCTACTTTTGTTCCGCACCTTTTTGAAAAATGAAGGCATAGTTTACTTATTAAGAATTCTTATTGGTTATAATAAGAAATATAATTTTTATTTTAAGTTTATAACTTAATTATACTTTTAGTTCTAGGACTTAAGCTTGCGAGTTTCCATAAAGCCCGCCGCAGCCCGGGCTGGCACACGGCGCACGCTGCATCGTTTCCAGAGCCAGTTTGCTGCACTTCTACGTCACGTAAACGTCACAGTCAGGCGCCCTCTGTGTAAATCCTGATTTTCAGGCGAATTAATAAGACGGGCGCACAGCGGAAGGATACTTTGATTTACAAACAAAATTTCTTACAAAACATGTGTTCCGGAAATGGCTTGCCAAAAAATTTTCTTAATAATTTTAGTTAACTTTTATATTTAGGATACTAAAATATCGTATCATTTCATATAATAGATACATATAGGTATAAGAGTATTGTTTACAAATTCGTCCAACTGATCCGACGGCGCGCTCCGGCGTTTCCAGGTTACTCAAATTTCCTGTCTCTGATTGGTTAATGTAATTTTTTCAATTCGAAGCGTTTCCCGAGTCGATTTTGCAGACGGGCTGCACTCGGGCTTCTGGGAACGCAGCTTTCATTGTTATTTTTTAATATTTAAACTTCCAAAACCAATCTCAACCTCCTAAAGGTACCATATATAATAAACAACATTAAATTGATTTATAGACTGAATGGGCTATTACCCTCATCTATAAATTTGATGAATTATATTACTATAATACTAGGCAATATCTAAATCAATTCTGTGTATAACCCAAATATATATATATATATCTATATATTATATATATATATATATATATATATATATTATATTATATATATATAATTATATATATATATATATATATATATATATATAATATATATATACATATATATCATAAGTAGTAAGGGGGCCACAACATAAACGCCCAAACGATCGAGAGACCCCGACTCCTACCATCTTTGTGGCTTTACCCTAATGGTATTCCTATTAGGTAATCAAACCTAGGGTTTTTAAGGTCGGTGGGACCGAATTTAAGGTCTGGAAGACCGACTTCAGAGGTTTTGAACCTGAACTCAAGGTTTTTCCCAAAAAGGGGTCGGGAGCCCCCCAAAGGGTTTTTTTTGGTTCCTAGAAGGTTTTAAATGATTGGTAGATCATTTTTGGATGGTTCAATCGATTATCAGTGAATCGATTACCCCTAGTATCGATGTTTTAGATCGTCTTTTACGGTTGCTCTGGTTGGCTTATTAACACTAAAAATTATTCTAAAATCATATCGATTAATCCGCTGTTAGTAGGCGGCGGATATTGGATCCGGAAGTAAACCGAGAAGTAAACGATCGACTGCCCGAAACCGGAAGTAAAAACGGAAGTTAAATTGTTCCGGCCTTTTTATCGAACGAAAAAAACCAGACAGATTTTTTTCGAAAAATAAAAAAAAAAGTAAAAAAAAAAATAAATACCAATAAATAATATTAATTAATTAATTAATTAATTAATTAAATAAATAAATAAATAAAAAATAAATAAATAAATATAAATATATATTTTATAACCGTATATGCCCCCGCGCCGCACGGATTACGTACCCAGCGTTTCCCCCCCCTTAAGGGTGGGGGGCGCAGCCCCCCTAAAAATTAAATTGATCTTATAGAAGGCTGAAATTTGGAGGCTGGGTAGAGGATTCGGGTTGGAAAAGGATTCCGAGGTCCGCATTCGGCTTCAGAGTTCAGGGATTCCCCCCCGGAGGGGGGTCCCTGAAAAAGGAAGAAATTGCATGGAATGCAAAAACAGAGGAAGAAGAAAGGGAAGCATGGTCGGAAAAAGGAGGAAGGATGGAGAAGGAGGAGTCAGAGAAAGAAAGAGTTGGAGAAGGAGTCTGAGTCAGGGAAAGCGGAGTTGCGCATCGGCACCGGTGCTGGAGGCCGGTGCAGGTGCTAAGTTAATAAATAATTCGTTTAGATCCATTATTCTATATCAAATATATGTTAATTGAACCTGTAGATCTCGAAAATGGCGGTTATAAGTCCGTAAAGGGTGTCTGGGACCCCAACGGAGGGGGGGTCCCGACTGAAAAAGAATGCTTGGAATGAAAAACAGAGGAGAAAGAAGAAGAAGAAGGAGAAGAAGAAGGATGAGGAAAGAGTCTGAGAGGACAGAGTTGGGTACCGGACCGGTGTGGAGCTCGTGCGGGTGCCGAGTTAGTAAACATGCGTTTTAATAATACAATAGCACATAACTGCTTCTGTGAAACATGTCATGTCATTCAATTGATTGATCATACATAATAAACCGTTCTTCTTACAATGTTGAAGACTGAATTGTGATTTTATTCAAATCTCATTTTATTCTTATAACCGTTAACTAATATAATTTTTGTTAGATTTGTTCATTTATTTTCTAAATATTTTTTTTTATGTTTTATTAAATAGTAAAAATTGTGTTTTTTTTTATTTTAATTTAATATTTTTTTTTTTTTTTTTTTTTTTTTTTTTTTTTTTTTTTTTAAATTTATTTCTAATTTATTTTCAAATTTATTTTTTTTCTTCCTTTATCGAGAATGGTAGTTTCTCACTTAAGACTCGAACCATTTACATACCCTCTAAAATCAGTAAATCAGTAAATCAAACCAATGCCACCCCACCCTCGCTACCTTTCGTGGATCTATTGATCTATTTGACTATTGATCTATTGAATTCAAGTCCATTATTTTTGTTTACATAACATAAAACTTTTATTTATTTTTGTTTTGCTTTCCGTGAATATATTATGAGCTTTAAACTCAAAAATCTCTTTCTTTTTTGTTTATAACTTTTAAAAAATTTGCATTTTTACATACTTAACAGCAGTAACAGTATAATCAGTTAATTTCAAACTGTCAAACCATACCCTCTGGTCTCATCTACGTCATGACTATTGATCTATTGATCTATTGATTCAAGTCATATTTTGCTTAATATAACACAAAAACTTTTATACTTTTATGTTTGAAACTTCGCAAATTTACGTTTTTATGATGTACCCTAAAGTTCAGGTAAATCAGTAAGCCATGTAAATCGAGTAAATCTTTAATGAAACTGTCATCCAACCCTCCTACCGTCCGTGATCTATATCTATTGATCTACTGATCTATTTTATTCAAGTATATTTATTGATTATAACATAAACATAAAACTTTTATTTATTTTGTTTTGTTTTCCTTTTAAACATTTGTTTTTACTAAAAAAATATTCTTTTTATGTTTATTAAATTCCAAATTACGTTTTTTACATACGCGTAAGCAGTAATCCAGTAAATCAGTAAATCAGTAAAGCAAGTAAATCAGTTAAGTCATTTAATCAAACGTCATCATACCCTCCTACCCATGCCGTGATCTATTGATCTCTGATCTATTGATCTATTGATCATATTTGTCTATTGATTCAAGTATATCTTTGTATAACATAAACACAAAAACTTTTATTTATTTTGTTTTGTTTTCTTTAACATTTTTTTTTTAACTAAAAAAAATTATCTTTTTATTTTATAACCTTCCAAATTTACGTTTTCTTACATACCCTAAAGCTAGTAATCAGTAAATCAGTTATCAAACCGCCCACCCCCCCCCCCCTCCTACCTTTCTATGATCTATTGATCTATGATTCATGTCATATATTTTGTATAACATTACAAAAACTTTTATTTTTGTTGTTGAAATTTCGCGTTTGTTGTTGCATTTTGGTGCAGCAGTTGTCCGGATGTTGCTTGTAGTTGAAATGCTGTTGTTGCTGTAGCGTTTGTTGCAGTTGTTGTTGTTGTTGTTGTTGTTTTGTTGTTGTTGTTGTTGTTTGTTGTTGTTGTGTTGTTGTCGTTGTTGTAGCATTTGTTGGTTAAATTTAACGTTCAAGTTAAATGAAAATATACAACACTTTTTCAAACATATCTCTAAAATATTAATGTTAATTTTACATTTACATTGTAATATTGAAAACTAAACAAAAATATATCTCATCCCAGCCTAACTGACATACAGCATCATTAACCATGTAACTAAAATTAGAAGTTTCAACTTACCAGCAGAAGTCAACATAACAATCTCAATCTTTACTATTATACTACCGCATAAAATATTATTATTTTTATTATTATTATTATTATTATTATTATTATTATTATTATTATTATTATTATTATTATTATTATTATTATTATTATTATTATTATTATTATTATTATTATATTATTCACATTGATATTTACAATACCAATAACGCGTGCGATCACTTTGCCTGCAGGTTCACAACTAAAACATTCGGTAGGTAAATTGCTCTCTACCAGACACCCTAAAACATTACGCAATTTTAGTACGCTCAAGGTAACCAATCAGAGAACTGTATTTGTTAAGCCACGGTTTAACCAATGAAATTCGAGAATGACTCATTAATCTTTATTATCTTTTTGAACACATGAAAGGTTATCGAGATTTATTATTTTTGGTCCTTATTAAACATCTGTTTTACCTTAAACATAGTTTATTATTATTATTATTATTATTATATTATTATTATTATTATTATTATTATTTATTATTTATTTAATTATTTTATTATTATTATATTATTATTATTATTTTATATTATTATTATTTTTATTATTATATTATTATTATTATTAAATCAACTATATATATACTATATATTATATGATATATATATATATATATATAATTATATATTATATATTATATATATTATATATATATATATTATATATATATGAGCATACAAACCTAACATGCCATACACACGCACACACACACACACCACAACACGCACACACACACACACAACAAATTTCTATATTATCGCAAAGGTTGATAATAAATAGAGGTAATAAAATAAAATTTGCTTATTTACATTTTATTATTCAGAATATTTGTACATAGAAAATAAACATTGTACAATAAACATAGATGGATAATTATAATATATTAAATGGAAATTAATATACCGCCCTTAAACCCATAGGAAGCTGTTCGAAAAGAATTTTTGATAGAAAACCGCTTATCAGCTGTATGTTGCATCATCTTGGTCCCGGATACAATACTAACACCTCCGTATTTTCCGGGTTGAAAAGTTGTAGTAGGAATACTATAGCATAACCCTCCTCTGTTACTCCCGTGTAAATTAGCATTAGGATTCTGTGATTCGTCTATTCGAGCTGCCTTTTTATGAGGTAGGTCATCGTTTCGGGCGTCATCTTCATCGACATTATACAATTGTATTTCATTCATTGCTTTCACTGTAACATCATGGTTTTTGATATCATCATACAATGACTCTCATGGCCTGTACTATTTTCAGAACTATGATCATACACCAACTTTAACAGTGTTTTTCAAAATTGATAGTATCTTTTGTATCTTTATTAATTGTAAGGCCCTTTGGCCTTTACAATATATTTTATATTCCATTCAGCGGTTCTTATTCATAACAAGCATAAGGACATTGGCCTGGTACACACAAAGAATCACCGTACGGCCCCAGAACCAATAATCTGCTATCTTCATCTGTTAGTCAAAACCTTATAAGTTTCCGTCAGGGAACTTCATCGTTTATCTCCAGCCGCAAAAATACAAGAGTCTGTACGCAGATCAATGCCCTTGGTTTGACTTTGTTTAAGTAACTCATTATTGTTAATTTTATACGTGCATAATGCAGTTGATAAATGAAGCATAGGAATATTTTCGTAGCAGTCGACGATGTTTCGGCTATAGCGCATTTTTTTCAACTGTCACGAACATATTTACTACCTACATGGAACAACGGCGGGGACTTCAATATCGCTTTGGTTTATTAGTTCCCATACTTGTTTATCACTAGTACATACTACATCTTCTCTTGTAGGTGTATTTTGTGCAAATTTTCCCCAAAGAGAATTGAGACACAATTTTGCAATGAATCGCATCCCAGGATTTTTCTTGATATTGTTAATATCAAGTTCGACACCTTCCTTTTCTTTGAAAAGACGGACAAACTCTTTAAGTTTTTCCTCGAAATCAGGATCATCCTCGTGAATATTATTTGGTGGTCCTGATGCCTGTCTTTATTTTTAGTAAATGGTTTACATATCCTTCAAATAAAAAAACTCCTTCTCTTTAAACGTCCAAACTTCAAATATTAAGTATTTCCGGAACCATTTTTATTGCCAATTGAATTTCAGGTGTTGTGTATACACCTTCAATGGCTCGTTCATTCTCATCATGATTGCATTTCGAGCTATTATCTTTAACACATTTTACACAGAGTGGAAATATTAGTTTATTTTTGGTTCGTTCAGCGAGGACAGGGATGTATAAGTCTTGAGGAGGAAGAATCTTAATGTAAGCTGTGCCGAAATATTTATCATTGAGTCCATTCTTAAATGATTCAATGTCCGGTACTTTATCACATATTAGTTTTTCTGGGGGCCCACAAGGGTATTTCATTCGTTTCTGAACATAAGGATAAAGTGATGTATAGTCTAAATACATGATCTTCTGTCCTTTAGTTGGAGGATAGTAATGTACGAAGGGTTCAGTACGACCTCCAAGCAATGAATTATCAATTATGAGTCTGTTGTTAACAACATCGTTACTAAGACGGTGAATATATTCACTGATGCTTATATTTTTATCGGGATGATCAGGATCTTGAATAATTTCTTCTTTTTGCATTTTCCATTCACATTCCCACACACGTATGACATTAAAACCGGCTTCTTTATACCTATCTTCTTGTTTCATGGTGAGATTGTAGCGATCCACAGCCGATACGCTATGCAGCGTACCTTTTCCTTTATTACAGCCTTTATGACCGTGCCATGCACAACCATGGTATAGGAATGCAGTTTTCATACCGTTCATATATCCAAACCCATCAGGGTAAAGCCATTTGTTCTTAATTTTGAACCCTTTCTCTCCACCGTTGCGGGCGTGCCTTATGTTTATATTGTTCAATTTTTCCTGATACATAAGCCAGCGAATTGCTTCATATGTGAAAGGTTTAGGGTTCTCTCGACCTAGAATAGTAATTTTTCCTCAGGCATACACATTTTTATAAAGTGTTAAAACATAAGATGCAATTGTGTTGTTGTTTATCTAGGACTCAATATCAAATTCTTTAATGAAACTGCCCCTAACTTCTCAAAACTTTCTAGATATAATTAACATCTTGTACACATACTTTTCAACATTCTTCAAAATATTGTATCTTTTACCTATAATCTTATTATAGTACTCTTCAAATTCTTCCTTCTCGTCTTGTGACATTTTTTCTATTCGACGAGTTTCCTATCTGGAACTAATCCTTATAATAAGTTTACTTCATTTAAAAAACTGTATAGGAAAGAAACCCTTGAATTGCCTTTTTTCACCAGACACCATGCATTTAGCAAGCTTTCAGTGCACATTTGGTGTAAAAGAATAATGTATCCCTGAAGACTATGTTTCCATTCGTTCCCATTGATATGATTGCCTCTTTTTATAGGATTGTTGCTGATAGATTTTGAACTTGGGTGAGTCAATAATCTGCGTACTACGAAGTCTGGTGAATCAAATTTTACACCCATATGTGCTGTCACAATTACTTTTGATTTAGATCTTTTACTTGAAAAGTCCATTAGAAAATCAATGAAATTTCCTACAGGTCCTTTTTCAGCCTCCAATTTAAATGTTCTTGTTCTTGGACCGCAATGTGAACATACTTGCTCCCCTTCTTTATCGGTACATACATCACATATCATCTGGCTTACCAGTAAAATAAGGATCAATTTATTATTTCTTCTTAATATTCTTAACCTGTTCACACTTTGGTATGTCTACAATATAAGTTGTTATAAATATATCCATCTGTGTTCAGTATCTTTCTTATCATCCTTCTTCTTATTTTTCTTTTTCTTCATGTAACAATATGGTATCATCTTCTTTAGGCATCTGATATTTTTCTTTAATTAGTACAATAAAGCTTTTGTACAAGTCGTGTTGAAGCTACCTATTACGTAGCCTCTTATTTGATTCAAGACAGAGTGTACAATCTTATTTTCTTGCCACGTATTATTTGATCCTTGATGTTTTTCATAAAAACAGATTGCATTATTAACCTATCACGATCACATTCACGACATTCATGGAATATACCATGGTCAAAGGAGCCTTGACACTTATCGTATAGACACTGTCTAACATCCATAATGTTCACAGTCTAATTTATGCACAATATTATTACTGTTGAAAGTGTAACAATAAGTGCAAAAGATTACCATTCCTATATGCTCCCGTGTTTTTGGTATTCTGCAAAACATAACTTTAATTTGTCTTTCTGATTACAGCATAGTAATGATTTACTCCATCATGGCCTATAATGTATAAAGGGTCATCTCTGTTCTCGTTAGATGGATTATAAAGTATTTTTACTCCATTACCTTCAGGACCGAATACGACTATACGACATTTTTCGATATTCTCGATTTTTTCAAAGTCAGTTACTATGAAAGAATCTGTATATTCCATACCACATTTTTTAGCTAATGCTTCTGCCTCTTTCTCAATTGTATACGAATGAATATGTTTAACCACTTTACATTCACGAAGTTATTTTCCTAAACAGAACGAACAGCTTTGAAAGCACAGCCTACAGCACCTTTCTCTAGATGAACATTTAACTAATGTAACGATGTTGAAACTAGATTTTGTAGCTCGAATGCATCAGTTTTACAGTCATCACCTTTGCCTTTAGCTAACATAAACACAGTAGCTACTACTTTAAATTTGGAAAAATTGCCTTAGTCATTCTGAATGGAATGAAACCTTCCAATGCGTCGTCATCATCTCTTTCACTTGCAACATTTCATAAGATATTCTCTATAACTGTGTTAGACAGACTAATGCAGGGGAGGTGACTGGTCATCACCGAACGTGAAAATTGATTCCAACCCTCATACGTGTACTATCATAGTCTAAATCTTTTAATACTCTTTCAAAAATTTCATTGATGACCATTTTCAATGATGCTTCAATATCTATTGGCCCATTGAAGAAGTTTTCGTCTATATTTACTTCATATGTATGACGTTCCATCGACTTTTTTAGTTTCTCTACAGAGATGTGCGTTATGTCTGTTATAGTGATCTTCCTCTTCTTATTAGCAGCATTCATCATCGAAGGATTAGCCTGGAATTTAAAGTCATTATTATTTATGATACAGTAAACAAATAAGGTCAAGTTTGCTTGCAATTAGGTCACTATGTCAGTAATATATTAGTTTAACATAGTATTTCTCATTCCTTATATTAAATATATCTACACAGTAACAACAACAACATACCATTTTTTTAAACGATGCGTCGATAACGCCACGAAGGATGCTTTTTACCCAAGTGTATGGATGTATATTCAACACGTTTCTGGAAAAGAATCACTTTTTAGACATAGGTATAAATTATTTACCCTCTATTGTTAATTGATAATGTATTTAATTATTTTACGTTATTTATTGATCAGATGTGCTAATGTCTCATTTTTAAATGAGAATATATATATATATATATTAAGGAAAAACACTTACTTCGCTGAATAAGTATTGATTTTGAAAAATCCTCATGTGTAGATATAAAAAACTTGGATGATGATACTACAGAATCTAACGAATGTGCCTTAAAGTGTTGATCGTAAGAGCTCTTGATTAAGAATGGTCCATCGAGTAGCTCGTCGCTTTATATATAACTCAGCACCCGAATCTATACAGTGTTGTCAAATCGCATCTGTATGATGCGCCGTTGCCAAACCTACCAGTTTGTTTAATAAATATAATAATTATTCAGAATCTAAGAATGTGTCTTAAAGTGTTGATCGTAAGAGCTCATCGAATTATATGTAACTCAGCATCCAAATCTATACAGTGTTGTCAAATCGTCTCTGTATGATGCGCCGTTGCCAAACCTACCAGTTTGTTTAATAAATATAATAAGTATTCAGAACAAAATGTGTCTTAAAGTGTTGATCGTAAGTGGTGAGTGTGTGTGTGGTGTGTGTGTATGTGTTGCGTGTGTATGACATGTGAGGTTTGTTCATGCTCATATATATATCATTATATATATAATATATTATTATATATATATATATATATATATTTATATATATAATATATTTATATATATATATATATATATAGTTGATTTAATTAATAATAATAATATAAAATAATTATAATAATAATATAATAATAATCATAATAATAATAATAAAATAATAATAATAATAATAATTAAATAATAATAAAAATAAAAACTAAAAATTTAAGATAAAAAACAGATGTTAAGTAAGGACAAAAAATAATAAATCTCGATACCCTTCTCATTGTGTCAAAAGATAATAAGATTAATGAGTCATTTCTCGTAATTACATATGGTTAACCGTGATGGCTTTAACAAATAAGTTCTCTGATTGGTTTACCCTTGAGCGTACTAAATTGCCGTAAATGTTAGGTGTCTGGTAGAGAGCAATTTACCACCAATGTTTTAGTTGTGGACCTGTAGGCAAAGTGATCGCACGCGTTTTGGTACTGTGAGATCTATGTGAAATAGTATAATAATAATAATTAATAATATAATAATAATAATAATAATAATAATAATAATAATTAAATATATAATATAATAATGATAATAATAATATAAATAAATAATAATAATAAATAATTATTTTGTGCGGTTGTGTTACTAGTAGACTTGAGATTGCTATGCTGACTTCTGCTGGTAAGTTGAAACTTCTAATTTTAGTTACATGGTTAATGAATGCTGTATGTCAGTTAGGCTAGGATGAGATATATTTTTGTTTAGTTTTCAATATTACAATGTTAATGTAATATTTTAGAGATATGTTTGAAAAAGTGGTTGTATATTTTCATTTAACTTGAACGTTTGATATAATTTAACAACAAAAGCAACAACAACGACAACAACAACAACGACAACAACAACAACAACAACAACAACAACAACAACAACAACAACGAGCAGCATCAAAACTGCAACAAACGCTACAGGCAACAACAAGCATTCCAACTACAACAACAATCGACAACTGCCTGCACCAAATGCAACCAACAAACGCGACAGTTCAACAACAACAACTACACAGCAAAGAATTTATTTTGTTTATGTTTATACAAAAAGATACATAAATCAATAGATCAAAAGGATGGGGGGGGGGGGGGGGGGGGGTGGGCGGTTTGATTAACTGATTTACTGATTTACTGCTTTAGGGTATGTAAAAAACGTAAATTTGGAAGTTATAAACATAAAAAGAATAATTTTTTTAGTAAAAACAAAATGTTTAAAGAAAACAAAACAAAAATAAATAAAAGTTTTTATGTTATGTTATACAAAATATGACTTGAATCAATAAGTCAATAGGATCAATAGATCAATAGATCATAGCAGTCATAGATCACGGATGGGTAGGAGGGTAGGAGTGACAGTATTTGATTAAATTGATTTACTGATTTACTGCTTTACTGATTTACTGATTTACTGATTTACTGCTTTAGCGTATGTAAAAAACGTAAATTTGGAAGTTATAAACATAAAAAGAATAATTTTTTAGTAAAACAAAATGTTTAAAGAAAACAAAACAAAAATAAAATAAAAGTTTTATGTTATTGTTATACAAAAATATGACTTGAATCAAGATCAATAGATCAAATAGATCACGGATGTGTAGGAGGGTATGGATGAGGTTGTTTGATTAAATGATTTACTGATTTAACTGCTTTACTGATTTACTGCTTCATTAGGGTATGTAAAACGTAATTTGGAAGTTTTAAACATAAAAAGTATAAAAGTTTTTGTGTTTATATTATACAAAATATGACTTGAAATCAATAGATCAAATAGATCAATAGATCAATTAGATCACAGAAGGGTATGAAGGGTAGGGTGGGTGATTTGATTAACTGATTTACTGATTTACTGCTTGAGGGTATGAAAAATTGCAAATTTTTAAGTTATAAACAAGAAGAATAAATTTTTAGTAAAAACAAAATATTTAAAGAAAACAAACAAAATAAAATAAAGTTTTCAATTCTATTTTAAG
>JABUQX010093188.1:0-5000 GCA_015478945.1 Trachelipus rathkii | reverse complement strand
TTGAGATTTTTGTAAATATTCATTCAATTTATCATATAATACTGTAAATAATTTTTGTAAGGGGTATATACAAATTTAGTATTGTAATAATAACACCTTTTGTGAAAGTCGCACATTATTAGCGGAAGACGTGCGGACGTGCGGATTTGCGATAGCGGAGGTTTTGATGGTTTGAATAAGTGCGGAGGAGCGTTAGCGGACTACGTTTTTCGAGGTGCGGAGGTGCGTTAGCGGACTACCCCTAAATGAGGGCTGCGTGCCCACCTCTGATATATATATATAATATATATATATTATATATATTTATATATATATATTATATATATATATATATAATATTACTATAATATATATATAATATTATATATAATATATATATAATATATATAGGTATATATATATTACCAGGAAGACTGATTTTATTATAAGTTAAGGATAGTAATTTATGGTTGCAGGTTGGATTAAAAATTAAATTCCTTCACTGGCTGCCTTCGTTCCTTGCTTCCTTCTTCCTTGCTGCCTTTGGTCCTTAGCTTCCTTTCTTGCTGCCTTCTTCCTTCTTTCCTTTCTTCTTTCCTTCCTTTTTCCTTCATTTCTTCTTTCTTCCTTCTTTCATTCCTTCCTTCCTTCTTTCTTTCTTTCCTTCCTTCATTGCTTCATGCTTTTTTCCTTCCTTCCTTTCATTAGCTTTCTTCCTTCCTTGCTTCCTTCCAATTGCTTTCTCTTCCTTGCTTTCATTTCCTTCCTACATGCATTCCTTACTTGCTTCCTTCCTTCCTTGCTTCCTTCCTTCTTTCCTTCCTTCCTTCCTTCTTTCCTTCCTTCCTTCCTTCCTTCCTTCTGCTTCCTTCCTTCCTTCCTTCATTCCTTGCTTTATTCCTTCCTTCCTTCAGTAGAGGGCCCCAGTAGAAGGCCCTCCCCAGCCTTTGACCGATGTCTTTATAAACTACATGGTTTGACGAACGGTTATTTTTTTTTTTTTTAATTTATATTTTTTTAAAACGATATTAAAGGAAATAATACAAACAAAAGTGCATCAACATTACGATTATTATTAACTTTCAATTAAACGTATTTTAAAAGTTTCGCAAGCTCCTTATTAACGTCTGCATTGGAAATCGAAAGTGCTAATATTTCCTTAAAATATTATTTTATTATTATTAAATTTTATTATATTCATTTTTTAAATGCGTAACTCTATTAACAGTGCCGTCATTAAAATGTGTTATTATTTGAATCGAAATTTCTATAACTTCGCTAAATATTAGTATCATCGTTATCATTGAATTATTACTATAAAATAGATATTTCTTTTTAGCGAAAATATTAGTATTATTATTATTATCATTATTATTCTTATTGTTATCCTATTGTTATAATTGTCATTATTGCTTTTTAATATTTAAATTACTATTTTGGGTAACACTATTATTCGAAATAAATATGAAATAAAAAAAAAAAAGAAATTAGGATCTCTCTCTCCCTCTCTCTAAATATTATATTTATTTCAAAGCTTCGTATTTTTATTTCAATACTTTGTTTTTAAAATTTGTTCTCTCTCTCTCTCTCTCTCTCTCTCTCTCTCTCTCTCTCTCTCTCCCACGTCTCCTTTCTCTACCATACTCTTGCTTTTGTTTCCGCATTCTCTCTCTCTCTCCTTTTCTATCGCTCTAAATATTATATTTATTTAAAAGTTTTTTATTTTTTTTCTTTTATTAATACTTTTAGTTTTAAAAATTTGTTCTCTCTCTCTCTCTCTCTCTCTCTCTCTCTCTCTCTCTCTCTCTCTCTCTCTCTCTCTCTCTCTCTCTCTCTCTCTCTCTCTCTCTCCCACGTCTCCTTTCTCTACCATACTCTTGCTTTTGTTTCCGCATTCTCTCTCTCTCTCCTTTTCTATCGCTCTAAATATTATATTTATTTAAAAGTTTCGTATTTTTTTTCTTTTATTAATACTTTTAGTTTTAAAAATTTGGTCTCTCTCTCTCTCTCTCTCTCTCTGAAGTGAATGCGAAAATCCTAAGATATGAATATGTGGTTTAATAATTATTTAACATTAAACATCTTGCTACTTATACTACTACCACTGCCAATACTACTATTACCATTTCAACTACTATAACTAATACAACAAAGCAGAAGAATAGTTGTAAAAATAAATGGATTGAATAACAAAATTTATAAAAAAAACAAAATGCGATTTATTATTATTATTATTATTATTATTATTATTATTATTATTATTATTATTATTATTATTATTATTATTATTATTATCTCTTTCGTTATCTAAATGACTTTATCTTCAGTTTAAAAGAACTAAAATGTTTTACTTTTAAATCTTTATTTTATATTTTTATTATTATATATATTTTTTTTATTTCTTATATTACTATTTTCACGAAGAGTCACTGGTCACCTTCTTTTAAAAATACCTAGAGTAGTTTTTAATTTTTTTTTTCGTTCAAAATGTGTTTTGGTTAAAATCTCAGTTTTGTTATAATTTCAAATTTTTTTATGACCAGCCAAAACACATTAGGAAGTTTATATGTTGTAATATTACTATCTCGAAGATTTACTATTTTTTTCCAGCTTTTAAATATATCGAGGTATCTATCAATTGAGAAAAATTTGTGATTTTTTTTTTAATTTGATTATTATTGCCATCCTTGTTATTGCTATGGTCTTTACTAATTTTTTTTTATTATTTTCTTTATGGGTTTTTAGTATTCTACGTTTATATTTCGTTTACTTAAATTTGAAGGAATGAAATTTTATTATTTAATTTTATGTATTATTTTTTTTAACGACTTTTAGCATTTTACAGGGCTTGTAGCGAGTTTCTTATCAAAAAAAGTGAAAAAAGTGAATAAAATTTTGAAAAAAAGTGAAAAAAATGACTGAAATGTTGAAGTGAAAAAGTGACTGAAATGCTGACAAAAATGACATATTTGAGAAAAACGTGAAAGAATTTACAATTTCCATTACTAAAATTCAATGTGACCTAACTTATTTACTATAACATGCTATTTACTTAATATTTTGAGATGCTAAGAACTATGAAGTGGGTTTTAAATATAAATAACAGAAGATGAAAGTATATAATAATGAAATGTTAGTTTTAGAAAGTCATAATGTAAAGAAAATGGAATAATACTATACTTGAAAATACTCTTACTGTATTTGGTTACAGAAGAAACAAGCTAATAATTATAAAAATTAAGGGTAATTAAACTTTTTTGAAAAAGTCTGAAATGAGACTTGTTTTTCGTTTTTCAACAGCAACCTGTAAATTTTCCACACTACGTCTTTTTTTCAGATGCCTCTTTCTGAAAGATTAGTGACACCTTCCAGCATCGCTTGGGCCAAGCTTGCTTCACTAAAATTTTTTCTTTAAAGCTCTCTTCAATCTTTCATTAGCTTCCAATAACAGTTTGCCTGCACTTCCACTTTGCTCTGCCTCTTTTTTTCGTAGCTTCTTCAGCATTTGTTCATCATCAGAATTTTTTTCCTCTTTTGGTCAAGTTGTTTTTTGTTTTCCTCTTCAGCAATTTTTTTCTTGTTCAGCCTTGCAGCTTCATCTTCGAAGTCTCCTTTTTCCTCTTTTCTATCCAAGTAAGCAATGTATTGTTTATATGCTAACGTCCCATGGAAAGGAGCTCTGGAGTTAGAGAAATAAGGTAAGGTTTTGATTTACATTACAACTAGGCAATAATTATAACTGATCTTTGTTCAATTTAACTTTGCTGTAATTGATATGAACTGCTTTCTTTGAATGTTGTATAACTGCCTGGAAGCCATTTGAGGAAATGTTTATGCATTTCATGCATATTTTACAAAACATTTCGCTGTCTGACTGTTTCTTTCCCCACTCACTAATTTTGAAGCCTTGAGGATCAGTTCTATTCAACCAAGACATTTGAAACTTACATCTTCCCATCTTCAAAAATTTCAAAAAACTTTATTCAATTATTATTTTAAATTATTTTAAACAACCTGAAAATTAAAAATTTAAACCAATTATTTACCTATGTTTTTCAGTCTTGAGTTCAATAAACTGTTTTGTGGTTAAACCACATTTTTAATTCAGTCACAGGTAAAACAGAAGAAAAGATATCTCCAAGTAACCTACTTGCCCCAAAAAGTGAAGAAAAGTGAAGAAAGTGTAAAATTGCTTAAAAATGAAAAGCTAAATGTAAAAGTGTAAAAAAAGTGAAAAAAAGCGTACCGCTACAAGCCCTGCATTTTATTATGAATTTCTTTTCCAAGTATTATTAGTATTTTTTTTTTATTTCTAATGGCTATATTGTTTTTTTAGGCCTCTAGTGTTGCATTGAAAATTTACATTCTGTGAGGTATAATAAAGGTCAAATGCGTTGAAAACTATCATTGATTCCTAAGCAAGAAAAAAAGTATTGCACATATATATATATATATATATATATATATATATATATATAGGTATATATATATATATATATATATATATATATATATATATATATATATATATATATATATATATTATATATATATATATAAATAAATATATCAAATTAGAAAATATGATTTATATATTAGGGATCTACACGTAAATCCACTAGGATTGGGGACGATCAATTACATTTTCAAGGAATTAAAAGCTTAGACCGTTTTGGTTTTTTGAACATTTGTGCTTGCGCACGAATTTCTTGCAAAATCGACCACGACTACTTACGAGGTTTACTTTTGTTTTACAAACAATTGAAATCAGTGTTGTGATGGAGCCCGGCAATTTGGAATAAACAAATGAAAAAAAATAACAAATGGTTTATATTACAAATAATTGATCAACTATTGTAATAGAGTTCATCGATTTGAAAGAAATTAGCTTGAAAGAAGATTTTATTGAATGAAACATTCATCAATTTAAACGGG
Source organism: Trachelipus rathkii (assembly GCA_015478945.1). Lineage (NCBI taxonomy): Eukaryota > Metazoa > Arthropoda > Malacostraca > Isopoda > Trachelipodidae > Trachelipus > Trachelipus rathkii. The sequence goes on along the minus strand of JABUQX010093188.1, from coordinate 86 downwards.
CCTACTACGTAGTGAAAACATTATCATTTGATTTCTTTACGAATATATCAAACCGTAAAAATATATGAATACCAAACAAATATTTG
>JABUQX010093187.1:20000-25000 GCA_015478945.1 Trachelipus rathkii | reverse complement strand
TATATTATATATATATTATAATATATATATATATATATATATATATATATATATTATATATATGTATGTATAACGCCCAAGTCTAGGCTTAAAGCATATATCTCAGGAGAGAGCAGACGTGGGCTTTCAAGAGAAGGAGATTAAATATAGTTGGAAAACATAAGATGGTAAGGAGTTCCACAGAACAGAAGTGGCTTCAAAGAAGGAGGCACCACAACGAACGAGTCTGGGGTTTTCAATATTCAAGCAAGGTTCATGCAAGAGGAAGGCATCCCTTTTTCTATGTGGCCGACGCAAGAGTGGTGGAATGAGAGAGGTCAACTCCCCGAGCATCTTCCATTTTAGTACCTATGGAAAAGATATAGTACGCCAACATGACTTAGCAGAGATAGATTATCAAAGGGGTTTGAAAGAAGGGAACAGTTTATTAGTCTCTTAGTTTTAAACCCAACCCTATCTAATAGAAGGGTGGAGTCGGAGCCCTTCCCCCAAATGTTAGAACAGTACTCCAAAGAAGGGTGAATAAGGCCTTTATATAACTGGAGTAGCTATTCAGAGGAAAAAAATCCCTCAACCTGAACAGAACTCCCAGCTTCTTTGAGACCACCTTAGAAACCATTATAATATGAGGTTTCCAAAATTTTTTGTTTATGTTCAGACCAAGAATGTTTATGTTGTTCAAGGGTGAATCGTTATAGCCGTCGAAAGAAATAGGAAAGTTGGGAGGCATTTTTCAGAGGGAGATACAAAGAAGTTGAGTTTTTAAAGAGTTGAATTTTACAAGGTTTGGGTCACCCCACCTGGAAATCCCACCCTGATCGGCAAGAATAGAATCAGAAAGCTGAAGACGAGTAGCAGCTCTAGATTCAAAAGAGGGAGCAGATTTGAAATGAGTGAAAGAATAGAGAGTTAAGTCATCGGCATAAGATTGAAGAGTTAGAAATACAGCTGAGGAGATCGTTGATAAAAAGTGAAAATAAAGTTGGAGATAGTGCAGAAACTTGAGGAACACTACAACTAGCAGGAAAGGAGGAAGAGGACGCTCTATCAACGAGTACTGATATGGAGCGGTCAGAGAGAAAACTGGACAAGAGAGGTAAAGAGAAGGAGGAAACCCAAAGGGAGCTTTGAGAGCAGTGACGAGTGCCATACCCATTCAAAAGTTTGGGTATGCCAAGCGCCACCACCTAAGACTTCCCATAGTCCTTAAGGGCAGAAGGTCATAAATCAGTTAAATAGGAAAGTATTTCACCAGTTAACCTCGAGCCGTCGAAACCATACTGTGATCTGATAAGAAGGGAATGAAACTCCAGATCTATCCATGGAAACGTGAGTTAGAAGAGTTTCAAATACAAGTGAGAACTATAGGGAGATAGTTTGAAGAATTATATCGGCTACCATATTTCGAGATTGGCTGCCCATATGCTTCAAGTACTGAGTAAAAGTATTAGTATTAAGACATATACGTGAACAGGCGTCAGTCAGAAATAGCCACATTTTCCTCAACATAGGGAGGAATTTCCACCTGGGCTCTGCCTGTCCTGGCGTCATAATCTCAGGGATTCATCACCCGATATGTGTAATCACAGCATAAAGACATGGGAAGCACTGAGAGGAGAAGTAGTAGAGGTAGTGATATATCAGTAGTATTATATATATAGATATAATATATAGATATATATATATTATAGATATATATATATATATATTAGTAATAAATATATATTAGTTATTATGGAGAGAGAGAGACGAGTAGGAGTGAAGAGAATGCAACTATATATAAAATTATAATATTTTAGATAGTTAGGTATATAGTATAGTATAATATATATATAAGTATATAGTATATATAATATAAGTATATATATATATATAGGATATATAGAGAGAGAGAGAGAAAGACGAGAGAGACGAGAGAGAGAGTGAGGAGAATGCAACGTATATATTATATGATATATATATTATATATTAAGTGTATTATATATATTATATATGAATATTATATAAGATATATTATACATGATACACATATATATTATACGGCGGATATATATAATATGCGTGTGTGACTGTGTGTCCAAGACAATATTTATTGGCATATTATCTTTGAGATAAAGTTTTGCGTTTTATAATTTTTTATTTTTATTTTATTTTATTACATTCTTTGAACTAAAATTCTCCATTGAAAAAAATAAATGTAATCTTTTCCGAAAATTTTAATTTATTTATTTTATTTTATTTTTAATTCAACAGTTGCCAAAAACTTTTTTTTTTTTTTATTTTTTTTTAATTTAAATTTTAAATTTTTTTTTAATTTTAATTTATTTTTCATTGTTTCAAATTATTTTTCTTTTTTTTTTAGGGTATGTTGCGGTAAAATATATAATAATATTATATAAATACATATATATATATATATATTATATATATATATATATATATAATATATAGTATATATGTATTATTATATATATTATAATATATTTATCACATATATATATATATATATATAATATATATATATATATATTTATATATATATATATATATAGTATATATATTATATATATATATATATATATAATATTATATAATATAATAGGCCCATATATAAACTGGCAATATTACACTAAATATTTGTAAATATTTAAATATATATATATTTATATATAAAATATATATAATATTATTATATATATTTAATATATATATAATATATATATATATATACTATATATAGTAATATAATATATATATATTATTATATATATTATATATATCATAATATATATATATATATATTATATATATATATATATATATAATATATTATTATATATATAATATAATATATATATATATATATATATAAAATATAATAATATATATATATAATTATTATATATATTAATATTATATATATATATATATATATAATATATAATATATATTATATATATATATATTATATATATTATATAATATATATATTAATAATTTAAAGTTCACACCTATTCGAAGAAGAGAATTACTCTAGGTAATTTCTACCTAGGACCCGAACCCGAACCCTTTGCCTTTCGACTCTGTCGTTTTGACCGATTGTGCATTCTGGTCTGCAATATATTCTCAATATTTATTTATATTTTATTTTGTTGACTCAGCAATATTTGTTTTATTAATATTTAAAAGTGTTTGTATCCCACTTCATTGGTCACACGTGCACACTCAAATACATACAACAAGCACATACATAACACAGATTCGATTAAACACACACACACATACAATAAAATGCACACTCACTATAACATACACAAATACATACCCACATGGTCAATGCACACTCATAATTATATATACACACATTCAAATACGAACACAATATCACACACAATTCTATACACACTAAAAATACTCGTACACACCATTAAATACACACAAAGACACATACACACTCACTATGAAACACATTCACACACACATCACGTAGATTAAATGTTTTTTCGAATATAGATGGTCAATGTTGTTCACCACTCTGAACGACTCAATACCAATGAACGACTCACTATCAATGAACGACTCACTACCAATGAACGACTCAATACCAAAGATATTGAAAAAGAATAAATTAATTTTCTACTGATCGATTTCTTATTATGAATTTTTATTTATATCTATCTTGAAAACATTTGAGATCAGAGAAAACGCTTGGTCCTAAACTTATTGCCTTTAACAATCGTGTCTCATTTCAAAAATCAGCCAAATATCTGAATGCAACTTACCGAACGTGTAGAGTCAGCGTTTTCCAACCGGGGTTCACATGAACCCCTTAGGGTTGAATTAATTATTGGAAAGGATTAATTATTAGCTTTTACTAACCTACAAATAAATATTTAAGGTCAGCCTCCAGATTAGGTGACACCTGTAACTTAAAAACTACAATAGCTCCATGAAAACTGAATACATTTTGTGATAGATCATGACTATAATTGCAGGAAAGTAGAATAAGAAATAAAATGAAGTGCGATTAAAAAAATAATAATAATAAATAGGTTTTGATGCACAACAATTCTCGCTTTCCCACAAATTTCTGAGATATGAGATTCCGTCTACGAAAATTATGGTGTGAAAAAATTATTATATTTTTATAATTTATTAACGTAAATGCATGGCACACGAGGGTAATCTTCTGGAGCCCCCCGTACCCCCCGACCCATGAGTGCTTCTGAAATAATTTATGAAAATAAAAAAAAAGTTTTTGAAAATATAAAACAGTATTTTTTAAGTTAATTATACAAAAATTATATAGAAATCATGATTTTTAAGGTTAACCTGAAAATATAGAAATGATGTAAAGAAAACGTATATTTTGATGGGTAACAAAGCCTAATATATAGTTCATGGCCTTTAACATTTGTTTAATATCAATATTGCTGCCAGATGTAAGGTGTTATTTTAACTAATTTTATTTTAGGATGTAACTAATAATTATTAAAATATTTTTTTTGTTTCCTGCATTAAAATATTCGCTGATTTTAAAAATGCATTCAGTTTTTATGTAGGCTATCGAAGCAATTGATTTCCAGTTTTAACTAATTTGGAGACTGGCCAATACTTAATTTAGGAATATTACATATGAGTATATGGGGTCCTCCTACGCAAAGTTAGAACTCAGGGGTCCACAAGGAAAAATAGGTTCGTAACCCCTGGTGTAGACAGACCATTCAATAACTAATATTTTCGATATTAGTACGTTGTCATACTTGAAAGTGGAGGGGTGTAATCTTGCGTTTTGCGTAACCTTGTTTTTATCATTTATTTGAACACCACGCAAGTGCAGAGTGCTGTGAAATGTACAACATTTTATAAAATCATTCAATAATAGGTAAATGTAAATCGGTTACCCCTGAAATTAGGCAAAATATTATGTTAATGGCCTAAGATGGACTTTCAAAAAACGTGATTGCTCAACACCTAAATATGTCCAAGAAAGGCAGTAA
>JABUQX010093187.1:12500-17500 GCA_015478945.1 Trachelipus rathkii | reverse complement strand
GATGAGTATGGAATATTTAAAGTTACGTTAAATTTTTTTTAGTATATTGGTTAGCAGGTAGAATTTTTCAAATACATATTAGTTATTTCGTCAATGTGATGTTCTCCTTTTTGTAGATTGAAATTATTGCTGTTTTTTCATGATGAAGGATTCTATAAATTTTCTGTTTTCTGTATTTTGTGTCGGTTTTATGAGGGTAGATGTTTGAGTGCTAATTATATGGTTGGAAGTTAGACGATGTTTTACTAGGGATGAGGATTGTTTATCGTATTTTAAGTCATTTTATGTTGGTATATTCTGATGTTGAAGTTATTTGTTTCACCTATGTATTTTTTGAGGCAGCTGTTGCATTTTATTGTGTAAATACCAGATTCTTTGTTTACGTTATTGTTATGAGGCTTCAATGTATGTTTTAAGGTTATGTTGTTTGATTTAGCGGTTTGTATGCTACTGGGTATGTATTTGTGAATAATGTTTTTCTGTATGTTCGGGATGGGTAGTATATTACATAGTGTTAGTAGTTATGTGTAAGAATTTATTTTTTACTTTACCTAAGGATTTATTAATGATGACTTTTGAGGATATTCTATTTTTTTAAAGATGTTTTTTATTGTTATAATTTCAGATGTTAAATATTGAGGACTACAGAGTCTGAAAGCACGGAGGAATAATTTACTTAATACGGCAGTTTTTGTAGAGGGATCGTGAGAAGAATACCAATGAATATAGGAAGGGTTAGATGTAGATTTACGATAAATATTGAAAGAAGGAAATTGTTCATTGTTCGAAGGTAATTAGTAAATAGTAGGAAGTGCTATTTTGTTTCGTTGCATTTCTATGTCAATTTTTTTTTTTTTATATATTTATTATATATATATATATATATATATATATATATATATATATATATTATATAATATATATATATATATACTATATATATATATAATATATATATATATATATATATATATAATATATTATATTATAATAATAATGTATATAGTATATATAGTATATATATATAAGGATATATATATATATATATATATATATATATATATATTATATATAACTATATATATTATAATAATATATATATATCTATTTTAAATATATATATATATATAATATATATATGATATATAAGTCCTATTCTGTTTTACGACTCCGTCATTTTGATTTTTTTGTTTTTTTTTAATATATATGAATACAACATGAATTTCAGAGGTAACGGACATGATTCAAAGGTAAAATATTTAATTTTTTTAAAAAAATCACATTTATGTTAAAATTTTTCAAAAAAAAAAAAAATATCTCGAAAAGTACGACACTCACAGAAAACCCAATTACATATTTGGGCAATCAGCGCTATAAACCTTATTACAAAATTCTAAAAAAAAAAAAAAATAAATAAAGAATAAATAAAAATATAAATATATAAATAATATATATATATATATATTATATATATATTATATATATATATATATATATATATTAATATATATATATATAATATAATATATACATATATATTAATATAATATATATAACATATATATATATATATAAATAATATATATATAATCATATTATATATATATGATATATATAATATCAGTTATACTAATCTTATACATAAATCTATATATATAATATATTTAGTTATATAATATATATATATCATAAAATATATTATATATAAATATATATAATATATAAATATATATATAATATATATATATTATATATATTATATATATATATGATATATAATATAATATTTATATGATAATATATATATATATATATAATATATATATGTATATATTATTAAAATAATATATATATATATAATAATATTATATATATAAATATATATATATATATATATATATTTAATTATTTTTTATTTATATATATATAATATATATATATATATATTAGGGGCTCGAGCCGACGGGGGAACACAGGGGCGGACGTTTTCCATACCCCGTTAGCGGAGGGGCGGAGGAACCCCCGCCGACACCGAAATACCAAAGAGCGGGGGTTCCGGAGACCCTCCCGCGAGCCATGGAGCGTCGAGGGGCAAATCCGGGGGAAACTAGTTCCTACCTGTCGTTCCCTCCCCGGAACCGTGACCCCCGACTCCTGCCATCTTGGCGGTTTACCCTTGGGTATTCCTTTAGGTTAAAAACCCCCCCCAAAAAAAAAAAAAAAAAAATTATTACTAAAAAAATTACTTTTTTTTTTATATATTATTTTTTTTTTTATATTTTGTTTTCTTAAGTTTTTAAATTATTTAAATATTTCGAACTTATGAAGACAGTGTCCGCACCACTTTAAATTCATTTAGTATCAATTATATTAGCAAATATTAAAAAACAAAAAAAAAAAAAAAAAAAAAAAAATTAAAAACTAACGAGTCTTAAACGGGGGGTAGAGGGAGGAGAGGAAAGAAGGGAGGGGGGAGGCAGGCGGGAAAAGGAAAAAGGTGTTTTGCCTATTACATATTTTGAATCATGTCCGAGGTTTACCACTTATTTGATTTGTTTGGATCAGTTAGCTAGAAATATATTAAAAAAAAAGCAAAAAAATTCAAAAACTACGGAGTCGTGTAAAACAGGATAACGGTGCCTCTCTATATAACGCATATATATTATAATAACTATAATACTATATATATATATTTATACCTAATATTATATATAATATTATATATATATATAATATAACATAATATAATATAATATATAGCAAAATTTAGGGGGGCGCAAATTATATATATACATATAGTATATATATATATATATATATATATATATATATATATATATATATATATGATGCTTTTTATATAGATATATATTTTGCGAGATATACGTTATATATATATAAATATATATTATATAAGTATATATATATATATATATATATATATATATTATATATATAATACTATATATCATATATATATAATATATATATATATATATATGATATATATATATATATTAACTATCTTATAGTACAGTGTTTAAAATTAATATGATATAGAATAGATAATTAACACAGCCAAATATTTATAAATATTTCATAATTTACGAAAAGTTTTATTTCAAAATGAGTATAACTAGTAAGAAGTCTTATATTATTAAAGAGTGTTTCCTTTTTAGCATGAAAATAAGAATTTAATATTTCTTTTTTTCTTTCTTAAAATCAGTTATAATATCTTCTATCAAGTGATGTTTTTGACGTGAAACGTTTCCCCCGCGAATGCCTAGTTAACATAGCCCATTTAATCTTTCGTTGGAAATAGTTGACCTTAGCCACGTTTTAACATGTCGTAAGGTACTAAACGACCTTTCAATTGCACAAGTAGTTGATGGAAGTGTGGAAAGTACTTTGATAGCTTGTGGAACTGTTGGGAAAAATGTACAATGATTTTGTAGTAATGTGCTGTAACTCATTTTCTCATCTATTTGTTCCCTATCTGAATCATTCCAGAAATTAAACAAAGATTCTGCTTCACCAATTAGGTTGTCAATATTATATTCAGTTATAATGAGTTCAATTTTTTTTAAATATTCGGATTTGGTTAATTTTCTTGTTCTAACTGGGTGCAAAATGCAAGGAAAGGTCGATGTTATATTGTGTTCCGAAAATTTGAAACTCAGAGATGAAATGAGAGAATCAAGATAAAGTATAAATGGGGCAATCCTCAGCAGAACTTTTTGATGTCCCTGAGGCTGGAATTCCTTTGGATACTGCACTTGGAAATGAAAAATTTTGGCAAAAATTCTTAGATTTTTAAAAAATTCCTTTAAAAAGAGACTGCATTATTTTCATTTCCATCAGTTTTTAAAATATTTAAAAGTTTTTCTATGTGACAATGAACCTCATCCAAATTTATTACTTTAGTTTGATGAATATTTCCTATAGGCTCCAAATATGAACTATATTTCGTCATGATTATTAAACAGATGAGAAATGCAGGACTTCCTGCTGCTGATGAAAGCTGACATGCTGCAGTTCGTGTGGCTTGCGTTACATCTGGATCAGATGAGAGATTTTTTAATGATAATTTTATTTGGCTAAAATGTTTCTTAAAATATCCTAGTTGATTTGTACTTGGCAGACCATCGTGTTTCGCATAACAATAGTATATTAGCCACCAAATTTCTGCGAGACATTTTTTCACGGAAAAATTTTATAAATTATTTTACTATTCCAATAGTGTTTCGAAATTCTGGAACAGTATTTAGGTCATTAATTATTAAATTGAAACGATAGGAACAACAATGAAAAAAAATTGGCTTTAGGGTACTGATCTCTTATTAACTTCTGAACTCCATTTTCTTAGTCATGGTGGAGCACCCATCAAACCAAGTCCAACAAGCTTACTCATATTTAAATTGTAAATATCTCGTGTAGTAGACAATATAGCTCTGGCTATATCTTCAGCTTTAAGTTTTTTAAGAGGAGTAAAGCCTAGAAATTCTTCACGTACATTGAAATCCTTATCAACGAAGCGAACACCAATCGATAGCTGTTCTGTTCCGGATATGTCTGCTGCCTCGTCTGCTAAAAGAGAGAAATATTTACAATTGTTTACTTCATTCAAAATTTGATTACATATCAACTTTCCACAAATAAATATAAGTTCATTCTGAATCATATGTGATGTGTATTTAGCTTTTACTCCGCTTGATTTCAAATGTTTCACAAGAACAACATCTCCAGCTTTTACTCTGAATTTGAGCAAATCGGAAAAATTGACGGTATCTGCAGTGCTACCTCTAATAGCGACATCATAAGTGCAACAAAATATTAAAGTAGAAATTATAGGTGCCAATTTTTGCCTATTTTTTTTAATAAATAAGGGCTCAGCAACATGCAGTTGCTCAGTTACACTAACACGCTTATTTTATATTATTCGTTTTAAATTCCTTGCTGCTACCACAATCTAATAATATTAGATTGTGCTGCTACTGAGG
>JABUQX010093187.1:0-2500 GCA_015478945.1 Trachelipus rathkii | reverse complement strand
TATTATCATTATTTTATTTTTATACACATTATTGCATCGCTATTATTATTATTATTATTATTATTATTATTATTATTATTATTATTATTATTATTATTATTATTATTATTATTATTATTATTATTATTATTATTATTTATTATTATTATTATATTATATTATTATTATTATTATTATTGATTATTATTTAATTATATTATTATTATTATTATTATTATTATTATTATATCAATATTATTATTATTATTTATTATATTATTATTATTATTATATTATTATATTATTAATTATTATTATTATTATTATTATATTATATTATTATTATTATTATTATCTATTATATTATTATTATTATTATTATTTATTATTATTATTATTATTATTATTTTTATCATTAATTATTTTTCTTTAATTATAGTAACGTCATTTATTTAGAACCCTAGCTTTTGATGTTAACTTAAGAAGTGAAGAAGACTAATAAGGCATTATCACACACACACTTATTACAATTTTGTTATATTTTAATAAGTAGTAATAATGTTTTCTCTTATTATGCTTTATAATAAGGTAACATATATTCTTTGTGTTTTATTGTATGTTTCTATTTTATAAATAATAATTGTGTTCATTTATAAGAATTATTATAAAAATATAAAAATTAAAGTAAAGAAATATTAAATTCATTTGCCATATTTTATTATTTGCAACAATGAATAGGTAAATCTAAAACACACACACATATATATAATATATATATATATATATATATATATATATATATATATATATATATATATAATATATATATATATATATATAATATAATAATAATACACATAATATATATATATATATATATAGATAGATGTAGAATGAGATAGTAATGCTTTAATTAAAATATTACTTGTAAAATCCTTATATAAATAGAAGAAAATCAATACTGCAATAGACCGCAGCTTAAATTTGAAAAGTAAATAAAGAACTATTGTGGGAAGATAAAGAAAATTTCCTCCTCTGGGGTCGAAACCAAGGATGTTGCCGACTGAGAACGAACAACTCGACGCTCTACGCCTGAGCCATCCGTTACTGAAATCTACTTTTTTGGGGGTTAGAGGATAGGCCAGGGTGCGTTAGAGCGTCGTGTATGTAGTTCTCACTCTGAACATTGCCTGACGCTCTTCGTAAGGAGGCAATTTTCTTTATCTTCCCACAATAGTTCTTTATTTACTATACAAATTTAAGCTGCGGTCTATTGCAGTATTTACATTTATTAAATCTTACAGAACGAGGGAAGAACAGGGTGAAAACCTGTTGATATCGCCTTGAAGGGGCCTCGGTCGTTTGAAAGTTGTTCCTGAATCTAACTTTTTTGGGTTAGAGGATGGCTCAGGCGGTAGAGCGTCCGAGTATGTCGTTCTCAGTCGCAACATGCGTTGGTTCGACCCCAGAGGAGGCAATTTTCTTTATCTTCCCACAATAGTTCTTTATTTACTATACAAATTTAAGCTGCGGTCTATTGCAGTATTTACATTTATTATATATATATATAATATTTATATAATTTATATAATTGTAAATAAATATTATATATATATTAATATATATATATATAATATATATATATATATATATATATATATATATATATATATATATATATATATATATTTTTTTTAATATATATATATATATATTTTATATATATATATATATATATATATATATATATATATATATATATATATATATATATAATAAAATATATATATATATATATATATATATATATATATATATCCTATATATATATATATATATATATATAATTATAATTATATTATGCAAATTATATATATAACAATATAAATATTAATTAATTTATATAATATATATATATATATATTTGGGTTTTACACAGAATTGATTTAGATATTGCTTAGTTATTATAGTAATAATATAATTAATTAAAGTTATAGATGAGGGTAATAGCCATTCAGTCTATAAAATCAATTTAAATGTTATTTATTATATATGGTACCATTAAGGAGGTTGAGATTGGTTTTGGAAGTTTAATTATTAAAAAAACAATAAGTTTTAGAGTAAATGAAGTGTAATAAGTTATAAAATAAAATAAAAAATCTACATTTCGCCTTGTAACAGTAAGAATTCTTAATAAGTAAACTATACTTTCATTTTTCAAAAAGGTGCGGAACAAAAGAGCGGAAACCTTTTTTGATCCGCACGTGCAAGTCCGCTAATTTCCTGACGTCTCCGCACCTCCGCTAGTCCGCACCTATTCTGGTAGTCGCTCGGAGCGGACTAGCGGACTAGCGGACTAGCGGACTAAAGAGCGGAAGTGCCAACCTATATATAGTATAATATATATATATATAATACTATATATATATATAATAATATATATATATAATATATATATATATATATATATATATATATATTATATTAATAATAATATAATATAATATATATATCTCTCTCC
>JABUQX010093186.1:35000-36090 GCA_015478945.1 Trachelipus rathkii | reverse complement strand
TTAATTTATACTTTTTCAGCGGTTACGCGTTCCTCTGCTCGCGGATATGCAAGCCGTGCGAACACCAAACAAATATGCTGCCCACACCATCACAGATCACCTCCAAAAGGAATCCTTGGGGATATTGCAAGCAGAAAAGTGCTCACCTGCACGTCTCCAATTCGCGACGTCATCTTGGGTCAAGTAGTTGTTGAACTCGACTCATCTGTGAGTAGTCAACCTCTATACGCTTGTGAAAAATGAAATGCAGGAGCCGATGCTCCCTGATCAGGAGAGGGCCGATGGCAGACCTTGTAATACGTACTCCACGTTCATTTTGTCGTCTTCTCACTGTACGCTCGGAAATGAACAGTGTCTGACATCACGGAGCCTGTGTTGTAGGTGTAGGCTTGTTTGGAAACGATCACGAAGCACTGCCAGACGGAGGAATCTGTCTCTTTTTCGGACGATCTACCCTTGGGTGACCCTGACGCATGCATCTACGCGTGCTGCCAGTCTTCCCTGAACCGGACGAGGGATTTGACTGACGTCGATTGGTTTACCCCGAGTTTTGCTGAGCCACCGGTTTCTGAGAATGGTCTGCTCGACCAGTGTGATAAACTGCCATGGCACGTTTCCTCTTCTCTGCGCTGTCTATCCATTGTGACAGTCTTTGTCAAGCAACAACTTACAGCATAGTGTTTGTTTCGTTAGTTGGTTGGTTACTTGCCATCTTGTTCTCCAATGAACGTTCTTTCGGGATTTCATACTTGTTGGTTCTCTTTAATTATTGCCATTTAGTTCCATTACACGTGTAGTTACATACAGTATTACACTCCGAAGATAGATATGACCCAATAAAACCAAACCCTAGCTCTACATTTCCAAAAATGAAAGAGTTTAAATTATATTTATGGGTGATGCATTAAATTTGCTCTAGTTCATAATATATATATATATATAATATATATATATATATATATATATATAGATATTTATATATTATATGATATATTCTATATGTGCTTGTATATATAGAATATATATAATATATATATATTATATATATATTTGAGTCAGTGTACAGGACCACCACGCTCACAAAGCGGCC
>JABUQX010093186.1:7500-30000 GCA_015478945.1 Trachelipus rathkii | reverse complement strand
CAACATCGATCCCATGTTCCTTCTCTCTCTATGCTTTGGCAGGATGCGTTACGGTCGCAAATTTTTAGAGAGTGAGAATGTGGTATAGGTATGTATCTTTTAAAATAAAGATAATAGTGCCTTTTCCAACTGACAATTTTAAAAGATATATACCTAAAGATTTTATGCTTGTTACAGGTGTCCCCAACACTACTAAAAAAATGCCTACAAAATTTAAAATATGATGATTCAGAAATTAAAAAATGTTGGGTGTCTATAAAGAACCTAGCAAGATTGAGGTTCTTTATATACTGGAGAAACTTTGGATTTGAAAAGAAGAAAATACAAACATTCTTACTCTCTAAAAAATTTGTGACCGTAACTCATCTCTGCAAAAGCATAGAGAAGAGAAAGAACACAGGATCATGTGTTGCAATATAGAACTGATATCTACCGTGATAGACACTTACAAAAAACAATTATCAGAATTTTTTTAATAAAGATTGTAAATAATTTTAATGTTAAATGCAAATGCTCATGATGATTTACCATTTATTCATTCTTCTAAAATTGTTCAAAAATAGTCTATTTATGAAATATCTAAATAAAATCCACTTAGACAACCAACTATTTTACAAATATTTTGTCCTTAATTTTAATAAAGTTTTATTAACGAGCCTGAATGAGGAGAGGCGGTATGTCCTCTCGAAAGTATAGTTCGTGATTTTTGTAATTTTTATTTTGTTTTATTTCCTGTGGGGTTCTTATAATTATATATAATATATATATATATATATATATATATATATATATAATATAATATATTATATATATTATATATATATATATATATATATATTATATATATATATATATATATTATATATATATATATCATATATATATGAATGATTTGGTTTTGTGTGACGAACGAGAGAGTTTGAAATGATGCGGAGATAGATGGGTTGGGTGTGAAAAGGAGAGGTTGAAAGTAAACGTTGATAAGAGTAAGGTTATGGTGCGAGTTGTGGACAGTCTTCTCGGTGTGAAGTTATGTTTAGATGGTGAGCAGCTGGACAAGTGTCTGAGTTTAAATATATTTAAGATTATATGTTGGATAAAAAGAACGGAATGATGCAGAGTGTGTAGAATTCGAATGGCAGGAAGGTGGCTGCTGCAATTAAATCGTTGTTGGATGTAAAGGGACTAAGGTCTTTATTGCGCTAGATCTTAACATGAGAGGTATGCTGATTACCTGTGTTTAATGTATGTAGTTGAGACTATGTTCTGAATAAGCGTTTAGACCTAACAGTACAATAGGTTTAGATGGACAATCTTAGGGTCGTGTTAGGCTGTGAGAAGAATTGATAAAATGAGAAATGACGTATTTATATAGAGTTGTGTTGTGTGAAGAAAGGGGCAAATAAGAGAATAAATGAATGTACGTTGAGATAGTTTGTCATGTGATGGATAAGATAGTCGGTTGGTTAACGGATGTATAGTGGTGGAGTGTGGTGTGAATCGACCGGCGGAGACCGAAGAAAAAATGGATTGAGTCAGTAAAGGAATGCCTGGAGGAGATAATTGAGTTGGGAAGAGGCGAGAAGAAAGGTGCATAATAAAAATGAATGGCCGGCTTTTCTGAGGGAGCATGGTTGTGGCCCACCCTGGGCCAAGGATTGAACCCCACATTGACGAGATGCCAAGTGAGGGTCCGTCGCGGTCCGTGAAGCTCTAGTGGTGAATTTTCTGACTGCGACGGTTCTTCACTTAAAAGGGTATAAAGGGGGTGTAAGGCTGGGTTTCTTTCGATTTGCGTTCATATTCTTCTCTACTTTCTGTTCACGGTGCGATGGTGAAGCACTTACCCCCATCTTAGGTGGAGAGAAGGTGGTGATGATGATGGTGATATATAATATATATATATATATATTATATATATATATATATATATATATAATTATTATATATATATATATATTATATATATATTTATATATATATATATATATTATATATTATATATAATATATATATCCTGTCGACGCTGGTAACTCTTACAAACAGAGGCTAAATTCCACATAAAAGACGTGAATTTAGTAATTCCAGGTAATGAATGAATGATTAATAATAATAGTAATAATAAATAATAATAATAAGATAATTAATAAGTAATAATAATAATAATAATAATAATAATAATAATAATAATAATAATAATAATAATAATAATAATAATAATAATAATAATAATAATAATAATAATCATAATTTTTTTAATCAAGATCGAAAATAATTTTAATGTAAATGCAAAATGCTCATGATGAGTTTTACCAATTTATTCTTAAAAATTTTTCAAAAATGTCTTATTTTATGAAATATCTAAATAATGGGATCTCCCCTTGGACCAACATTCGCGGACTTTTATATGTCTGAAATAGAAAACAAAATTCTCAAAGAAAATAATATCTTTAGCCCTTTCTTTTACGTGAGATACGTTGATTACACGTGTGCCATTTTTAAAGATCATAACAGCGTTCAAAATTTTATTAACAAACTTGAGACCTATAGCAAATTAAATTTTACATATGAGGAATGCTTAAACAATAAATTTAATTTTTTAGACGTGAAAATGAAAATAACCAACGATGGTACAATTGAAATAGATATTTACGTTAAAAACACCGATAGGAAGTCTATATGAATTTCGATTCTTGCACACACATCTCGCCTAAAAAAAATCTATAACAAAAACACTTCTACACAGAGCCTACAAAATAACCTTTAATTGGGAACCCATTTGATTAAGGAAATTAAAGAATAACTAAGCTGTACTAATTAACCATATGGTTTTCCTCATATTTAGTAGAAAAAACGCTGAAAAACACATTAAATATTTTGGCCGATCCTAAAGACAAAGATAATAAAAACCTCATCTTCTACCACAAGAGCGAAGTGGTTGGTTCAATAAATGAAGAGACATCAGATTGAAAAATCATTTTAAAGAAAATATCAAAGGGGAAAATAGATGAATCAAGCACTATTAGAAGTTATTATCATACAACAAATTATCTTCTTGTCTTACTGCTTCGTGAGGATACCATCTGCGAGTGTAATAATGTCCTCATTACCAATTCCATTGTACATGAGAGTGGATGTAACGACACTTATGTTAGTTATACGACGAATACCCTTCGGCAGCGTATGTTGCAGCACAGGTACAATCCAAGTAAGATACACCACCATATGCAGGAAGAACATAAAAAATTACACAATAATGAAATAGTAAATTACTTCAAAATTTTGATAAAAAGAGGGAAGTTTCAGAACTTAGCCTGGCCGAGTCCCTTCCTTATAAGAAAGCATAGACCGGACATCAATATAAAATATAACGAAATGTCCGATTACTTTAAATTTTTTACATAGAAGAAAGAAAGGTTTAAAGACACATTATAAATAATCAAATCCACATCTATTTCCCGTCCATTTTAGATTTTTCTAATCTTAACTTTTAAATTGTAATAATTGTAATATTTAAGTTTATTTTTGTTTCGTCATAAATAAAGTTCATATCTTGAAAATGTCCACCTGTGAGCGTCACGAAAGCTGGATCATTTCAGAAGGAATTATTTGTGTTATTCAAGAAATTGCCCTAAAGAAAATAATGAAATGTTAGGAAGGTTTTTTAAGGAATTTAGAAAAGTCTTGCAAAAATTATAATAATAATAATAATTTAATAATATTATTATTATTATTATTATTATTATTATTATTATTAATTTTATATATTATTTATTATTAAAATATTTATATTATTAAAAAAATTATTATTATTATTATTTATTATGATTTTTATTATATTTTTTTATAAAATTTTATTTTTTTTTTTATTTTTCTTTTTTTATTTTTTTTATTATTTTGTATTTTATTATTTATTAATTTTTTTTTAATAGTAGTAGTAGTGTAGTAATAGTAGTAGTAAGTAGTCGAGTAGTAGTATTAGTAAACAAAGCAATTGTTTAAATTTTGTTTTATTGACAACCCAACCGCAACGCGCGTTGTTTGAAATTAAGAACCAGCAATCGCGGTGTGAAAAATTTAAGAACCGGCAACAACCACAACCGCGGTTATTCGCGAAATTTCAGCTTCGCATCATCACTAATATAATATATATATATATATATATATTATATATATATATTTATATATATATAATATATTATATATATATATATATATATATATATATATATATATATATATATATATATATATATCTCTATTCTATTATTAACACTGTTATCACTGTCATTATTATTATTATTATTATTATTATTATTATTATTATTATTATTATTATTATTATTATTATTATTATTATTATTATTATTATTATTATTATTATTATTATTATGTAAACACCATCATTATCATTACTACCATTATTATTCATATATATCACTATCACCAATTAATTGTAGTATCATCAATTAATTAATAACACTTACACGAATTTAAAATACTCTCACTTTTAACATTACTAATTATTAATATTATCACTAGATTGCAGAATAATCATAATCTCTAGCAACCATATGTTGAGCAGCCCTCTTATTTAACCATCAAAATGAAGCAGATTCGTTTACATCCTAAATCAGTCGATGAAGTATTACTCATATAAATCCAAATTTTCGAAAGGTTCATGATTCCAAACTTTTTTCGCTTTACTGCAGAAATCACAGAATAATTTTATTATAAATTTTGAAGTATAATTTTTATTTAATCAAAATATTTTTTCTGAAAAACAAATGTAGTTTTTGAAAACATCAAAAATTTCCATATACTGCATACAAAGCCTTCTCCGATGTCATATCATGAAAAATCACAATCTTGTTAAAACCTTCTCATGATCTATGTGACAAGATCTTTCAACCTCTTCTGATTACCCACTTCACTTGTTCTTTTCTCTTCTCATTTTTTTCTCTTCTTCTATTTGATAAGCCAACCTACCTCTCCAGAGTCTGAATCAAATACGAGGACGAGGTTACGTCAAAAGAGGAAAAGTTACCAAATTTGAAAGGGATACGACGTCTCCAAGAAGTAGCTCTTCAGAAAACGAACCAGCATACCGCCCCAATAAGTTTCCGTAACCTCGGCGTAGTCGAGGTTACGTCGTCACCTACAAGTGAACCAAATTTCAACCCTTTATGAGCTCTCTAACCCATAAAAAGACGATCCTAGAACTTTTGGGGACTGCATCCCCCTTCGGAGTGTGCGTTCTACGACGAGGTTACGTCATCACCTATAACTATAAGTATACCAAATTTCAACTCTTTACCTACTTTACCTACCTACTAAGAAGTAGCTTCTCAGAGATCGAACCAGATGTACCGCGACAAATCATACGTAACTTCGTCTGCGCCAGATATGCGAATTCAATTATCTAATATTAAACCAAATTTTCAGAGGATACTAGATTCTAAGAAACAAAAACATTCATCGCATTAAGTAACATTCCTTTTTTTTTCATACGCGAAAGTGGGATCAAATCACAAAATCGGACTCAGTGGGAAAAAATATACAATCTGGTCAGATGAAAAGCCGAAATCTACGAAAAAGCGCAAAATCAGATTTTGCGCTTTTTGTGGCGCTTTTTCACCTGTCGATCATCCCCCTATATATTATTTATAATTATATTATTATTATTATTATTATTATTATTATTATTATTATTATTATTATTATTATTATTATTATTATTATTATTATTATTATTATTATTATTATTTAACAAACAAAAATAAAATTTGATTATTCCAAATAAAGTATATAAGATGAAATCTAGAATAAATGGTTAAAAATTATAATACTTAATTGTTGATTATAAATTGGTGTCTCCTTCAATACATTTTGAATGAAATTCTTTGAATCGGAAGAAGGGAAATTAATTGAGAAAATCTATTTTATTTCGTCACGAAGAAACTTCCTTTAGAAATAATGAAATAAAATATAAACAAAAGATTCGAATTTAGTAAAATGATCAATTAATTTACTGATACATTAGGTGGAACATTGACACAATACATTTCCAATTGCTTATCAATATAATATATATAATATATATAATATAATATATATATATATTATAATATATATATAATATATATTATATATATATTTATATATATAATATAATATAAATATATATATATAATCATATATATATATATATATTCTAACCACCTTCTCTCCCAAGCTGGGGGTAAGTGGAGGAACGCTGCACCGGAAACAGAAAAGTAGTAAGAAGATTATGACGCAAAGTCGAAAAGGAAAGCCAAGTCTTGACGGCCCTTGATACCTTTTAGTTGGAGAAACTCGTCGCGGTCAGAAAATTCCCCCTGAGAGCTTCACAGGACGCGAGGACCTTCACGTATGTCCCTCGTCAATGGAGGGCTCATCCCTTGGTTCAGGTGGGCCACAACCATGCCCTCTCACAAAACCTCCCATTCAGTCCTATTATGCACCTTTCTTCTCGCCCTTGCCAAACTCATATTTCCTTCAGACAGTCTTTTACTGACTCAATCCATTTGCTTCGGTCTCCCAGCCGGTCGTCCCAGCACGCTCACCGCTATTACATTCCGCTTAACAACGACTAATCATCCAATCCTCTCACATGATCAAACCATCTCAACGTACTTTCATTTATTCTCTCATTACCCCTTTCTTCACACCACACAACTCTCTATTACTTCATTCCCTCATTTTGCAATTCTTCTCACACACATAACAAAGATAACATAACGAATTGTCCATCTGACAGCATTTGTACTTCAGATCTATACCTCTTATTCCAAGACAATACGTCTTTCTATTATACATTAACACAGGTAATAACATACCTTCATGTAAAACACTAGTGCACTCAAGACTTGGTAGTTTTGCATCCACCAGCGATTTAATTGCCACCAGCCACCTTCCTGCCATTCACAACTTTCCTGCTACACTCTGCATCATCTGTTCCATTTTCATCCAACATATATCTTAAACATTTAAACTCAGACAGTTGTTACTGCTGCTCACCATCTAACATAACTTCACACCGAAGACTGTCCTCACTCACAACTACAACCTTTCTCTTATCTAGGTTTACTTTCAAACCCCTGATTTTACACACCCTGCCAAATCTCTCTACCAATCCTCTCAAACTCTCTTCAGATTCCCCATAAAAACCAAATCCGCATATAATAGGTAGGGACCCTCCACTCTTTTCCATCTCATCATTCATAAACCATCCCGCTGACACCCCACTCTATTTTTTCATAAACCTCATCCATATACAAATTGAATAACCAAGGAGACATAACACATCCCTGCCTCACTCGGCTATTAATATTAAACCAATCACTTTTGACTCCATTTATTCTTACACACGCTTCACTATCGTCATCAATACTTTTGATTCCATTCAGAAGCCTACCACCAACACCATATGTCATTAACACCTGCCATAGAGTTTCTCTATTAATCCTATCATACGCCTGTTAATCCATAAAACCTAAATACAATTTATTATTCTTCTCTCATTTTCTTAATCATTTGTTTCAATGTAAAGATTTGATACACACATCCTCTACCACTTCTAAACGCACCTTGTTCTTCACCAATCAGTCCTTCAGTCACTCGACTCATTCTTTCGACCAAAATAACAGCATAAATCTTTCCTACAAACACTCAATATACTAATTCCCCTATAGTTCCTACAGTTCCCTTTTTCCTCCTTACCCTTATATAAGGTACTATTACTGCTCTCCTTCAATCCCTCGGAACTATACCCTAAATAAACGCTTTGTTACACAACATCCAAATCTAATCAATCACCATCTCGCCTCCGTTCTTGACCATTTCACCAGTAATTTCATCTATACCTGTAGATCTACCATTCTTCAAATTTTCCCACTCTACCCATTACCTCCTCCTTACTAGTAACCTCATCCCCAAAATACCTATTCCTTCTTGCGCCATCAAACCCACACACATTTACTATCACCTCTTCATTACTGCCAATGTTATGCAGATTTTCGAAGTGTTTCCTCCACACTCTCCTTACATCCATTTCTTCAGTTACGAAGTCACCATCCCTATTCTAATCTAAGAGGATTTCGCCGTATCTCATTCTTAACCTTCCAGCGCTTCCTTCCAGAAGAGCTTCCTATTCCCTTGTAAGTCCCCATTCATCCTCCTTACAAACTGTTCCTTTACCTCTTTTTTTCTTCTTACGTGTGTATGTTTTAGTATTCCCCTTTTCCTCCTTATATAGTTTCAAACATTTTTCTTTTGAAACCTCATCATTGACTTTTAGTACATTCAACCACGCTTTTTATTTAAATTTTATCTCTGCATCACCTCTTCCTTTCCACCAATTCACTGTTAACATTTTTACTTCCTACTTTAGCCACATTCCACATACTCTTATTGGACTACTACAACTGCTCCTTCATTTTGTTACTTCCAGATTTTGTTCAGATGATAAATATATTTAAACCATCATTAAGCTGATTACTGCAATGGAATCCAACACTCCATATATTCACAAAGTTTATTCGCAATTTAACGAGCTAGAATTGACTCTGGATAAGGAAATTCCCATGTCACCTCTCCAAAAAAAACACTGAGGAGACAAATGTCCTTTCCAAATTTAGAAAGCGGAAAAACTTTGGAATCAGTCAAATTCACTTGGCAGCTGATCTTTTAAACCCAGCTATTTAGGACAGCAAACTAAAACCTACAGAATTGCTTGATGCTATGGGTTTCATAAGTGAAGTTGATAACCAGATGGTTTAGATACTTTACTGATACGTCAAGACTTGGATAATTACCGTAACAAAGAAGGTATGTGGCGTCGACAGTTTATTTGGGATGGTGTTGTTGAAGAAAAATTGAGCCCAATGCTACGATGGAGAGGTTTGAGGGAAACTTGCATGTTAGCTGATAAAGCTTTCAGAATTTTTGGAGCTCCTGTCACATCAGCAGCCACGGAAAGAACCTTCAGCATTTTCAGCTGAATTCACAGTAGAAAAAAGAAACAGATTAACAACTGAATGATCAGCCAAAATATCATATCTATCACATAATTGGAAATTGATAAACAATACGAAATACCAAAAAGAAGAAAACCAAAAATCAAAACATGTTACAATTACACAGAAAAAGAGCAAATGCTTCAAAAGACCAAATCTTCAAATCAAATAGATGAAAGTACCCAGGATGAGGAGGAAATGATAATTCATTAGAGGAAGAGGAGGTAGAAGAGGATGTTTTGGCTATAGATACTTCATCAGAAAGCGATGCACCAGTACTATGAACAAAAGGAAGTAACATCGAAAGTGAAATTTATTACTTGACCAAACTGTACTATAGGTATAAACATCTGGAGCATTATATGGATGTAGAGACATGCACTGTGAACATTGTTTTTTATTAAATAAAAAAAATGTGATAATAGACTATATATATATATATATATATATATATATATATATATATATATATATATATATATATATATATATATATATATATATATATATATATATATATATATATATATATATGCCCTGATATCATAGAGGTCATCAAGTACGAGAGCTTATAAGACATCTGCATGTATGCCCTAAAAATCCTGGGCACATGTGTAAGGGGTGGACTTACATTACCCCATGCGTGCCCATAAAAATCAGTTGGTAAAACCTTTTGAAATAACAGTTGTTACTAAGGAGCTCTTGTATAAAAAAAACTGTTAAAGGCACCCACCCCTAAAAGGGCGGTGCCAAATTTGAATTGTGAGACTAAGGACCCGAAGAGGGGCAAAAGTCAAACTGAAGCGGGACTTGTAAAATTCCCTCGGAGAAGAGAGGACGTATTTAAGATTTGTGTGTTATGTCTATATAATTAACTTTACATAATTTGCGAGATTTATTTGTCAAATTATTGATGTTATATAGCCAGATATTTTCTATTTTTGATAATAATAATTAATATTCATTTGTTTAATAAATGAATAATAGTGCCACCCGTTTCATTATCACGCTGATTGATTGCAATTAACTAAGTGCCTGAGTTTCTCGGCTCATATATATATATATATATATATATATATATATATATATATATATATATATATATATATATATATATATATATATATATATATATATATATAATAAGAACTTAACAACATATATATATATATATATAATATGTATATGTATGTATTAAAGTATAATAACCAACTTAGCATAATAATATTAATATATAAAAATATATAATAATAATATTATATGTATATGTATTAATAATAATATATTAATAATAATAATATATATAATAATAATAATATCATATATATATATAATAATAAATAATAATAATAACTATATAACTTCTCTTTAATAATATAACCAATAGCAATAACATGTAATAATAATATATGTAATAATATGTATATAGTAACTATATAATAATAATATAATAATATGTAGCCAATAATAATAATAATATATATAATATATATATATATATAATAACATATATCTATATATATATATATATAATATATATGTATGTATATAATATAATAATAACTAACTATATACAGTGTATCCACAAATTTTTTTGGGTGGGGCCAGACAAAAATCATTTCTTTTATATATATATATATATATATATATATATATATATATATATATATATATATAAATATACCTGCTATATATATATATATATATATATATATATATATATATATATATATATATATATATATATATATATATAATATATATATATATATAAATATATATATATATATATATCCGGCCGTAAGTGGGGAAAAATAAAATTCCCACGGTAAAAGGGGTCGCTCTTCCCCTTCGATCGACGAAAAAAAAGCGAAGCTTTTTTTCGAAACAATAAAAATATATTAATAAATAGAAAAATTAATAAATAAATTAAAGATGGAAGTGATCAGTTATTGGAAGTAAGATGATAGATAGATGATTAGATGGGTAGATGAATGATAGGGTTGATAGAGATAAAGAGGCTGAGAAAGGAAGTAAAGTAGATGGAGTAGATGGAGTAGTAGATGAGTAGATAGATAAGATGAGGAGTTAGTAAAGATAGATAGATGAGAGAGATGAGATGATAGATAGATAGATAAGATGGAGTAGATGATAGATAGATGTGATAAAGAGGTTAGATGAAAGATGAGAAGATAGATGGAGTAGATGGAATGGGTATGTGTATGTTGTGACTGTGTATTTACAGGGCAGTGCGCCGCGCCACCGCCACGCCGCTAGGCGCGCCAGCACGACCTGGGCCATATAGCCTCAGCGGGTGACGGATAGAGTTTTCTTGCCATGGTATCTCCACTTCAAATTTAACAACCACTGGGGGTTGACGTAACCTCGTCGTGACCGATGTTACGTGGCCATACACCATGGGGGGGTACAGGTCCCCCTAAGCTTGAGATATTGTAGAAGGCTGAAACTTTGTAGAAGCCCTTCTTATATTTATTATTATTATTATTATTATTATTATTATTATTATTATTATTATTATTATTATTATTATTATTATTATTATTATTATTATTATTACCGGCTCCAGCTCAGCCTATGGCTCCGATATATATTTACATGGGTTAGAGTTACCGTATCTGGTTAAAATTTGGAGGGGGGTTAGATGGTGAGGTACCCTAGTCGTAGACGTGATTACGTCCCCCGAAGGGGGACCCCACCCCCATTAAAAAATCGAAGTGTTCGTAATAGACTGAAATTTGGTGAGAGGATTCAGAGTTGAGTTTCTAGAAAGAGTTAGTATTGGATTCTGAGGAGTTGGCTCCGGCACCGGTGCTGGAGCCGGTGCGGAGCCGTGTTAATAAACATTCGTATAACAACAATATTGGTGTGTTTTTATAGGTTATCGAGGTCGTAGAGCTCGAATATAATGGTTATAAGTCCATATAGGGTGTCTAGGATCCCACAGAGGGGGATTCCGCCCCAAACATTAAATATTGACGTAGAAAGCTGAAACTCGGTATACACCTATCATATAAGGTATCATTGCTGAAACCTGTGTTAAATTGTAGTGAGCACCCCAGGGGGATGCTGCCCCCTCAAAAATTATATTGATCGTAGAAGGCTGAAATTTGGCGGCTGGGTAGAGGATTCGGAGTTGGAGAAGGATTCCGAGTCTGATTCGGCTTCGGGTTCCAGAGACCCCCCGGAGGGGGGTCCCCTCCTGAAAAAAAGAAGAAATGCATGGAATGCAAAACAGAGGAAGAAGAAAGGAAGATGGCAGAAAAAGGAGGAAGGAGGGAGGAAAGAGTTGGAGAAGGAGTCTGAGTCAGAGGAGTCGGAGTTGGCATCGGCACCGGTGCTGGAGCCGGTGCGGTGCCGAGTTATTAAACATTCGTTTAATAATACAATATCATTACTGTTCACATAAGTGCTTCTGTTCTAACATGTACATGTCGTCAATTGCATTGCATCTTGTAAAGATAACCCGTTTTCTAAATGTTGACGACTGACATTTATATTTTCAAATCTCATTTTCTTTTTATAAACGTTAACTAATATAATTTTTTTTGTTTGCTTTTTATTCAATTTATTTTTCTGACTTTATTTTTTATAAGTTTCATTTTACATTTATACTTTGTGTTTAATTTTTTAATTTTTTTTTTATTTAAATTTATTTTTCTAACTTTTTTTTATAAGTTTTATTTTTACATTTATACTTTGTGTTTAATTTTTTTTTTATTTTAATTTTTTTTGTTTGTTTTTATTCAATTTATTTTTCTGACTTTATTTTTTATAAGTTTCATTTCACATTTATACTTTGTGTTTAATTTTTAATTTTTTATTTTTTTATTTAAATTTATTTTTCTAACTTTTTTTTTTATAAGTTTTATTTTTACATTTATACTTTGTGTTTAATTTTTTTATTTTAATTTTTTTTTTTTTTTTATTTTTTTTATTTTTTTTTTTTTATAAGTTTTATTTTTACATTTATACTTTGTGTTTAATTTTTTTTTGTTTTTTATTCAATTTATTTTTCTAACTTTTTTTTTTATAAGTTTTATTTTACATTTATACTTTATGTTTAATTTTTTTATTTTAATTTTTTAAATTTTTTTATTTAAATTTATTTTTCTAACTTTATTTTTCAAATTTTTATTTATTTTTGTTTTCTTTTCTTTAAACATTTTTGTTTTAACTAAAAATTTATTCTTTTTACGTTTATAACTTAAAAAAATTTGCATTTTTTACATATCTTAAAGCAGTAAATCAGTAAATCAGTTAATCAAACCACCCACCCCACCCTCCTACCCTTCCATGATCTATTGATCTATTGATTCAAGTCATATTATAAATATCTTTTTGTATAGACATAACATAAAATAAATTCTTTGCTGTAGTTGTTGTTGTTGAAATGTAACGTTTGTTGTTGCATTTGTTGCAGTTGTTGATGTTGTTGTTGTTGAAATGTTGTTGTTATTGTTGTTGTTGCTGTTGTTAAATATATCAAAATTTCAAGTTAAATGAAAATATACAACACTTTTTCAAACATATCTCTAAAATATTAATGTTAATTTTACAATAGCATTGTAATATTGAAAACTAAACAAAAATATATCTCATCTTAGCCTAACTGACATACGGCATTCATTAACAAGGTAACTAAAATTAGAAGTTTCAACTTACCAGCAGAAGTCATCATAGCAATCTCAATCTTTACTATACACAACCGCACAAAATATTATTATTATTATTATTATTATTATTATTATTATTATTATTATTATTATTATTATTATTATTATTATTATTATTATTATTATTATTATTATTATTATTATTATTATTATTATTATTATTATTTTTATTATTATTATTTTTATTATTATTATTCCACATAGATCTCACAACACTCGTGCGATCACTTTCCCTGCAGGTCCACAACTAGAACATTGGTTGGTAAATTGCTCTCTACCAGACACCTATACATTACGCAATTTTAGTACGCTCAAGGGATAGCCAATCAGAGAACTGCATTTGCTATGCCATCACGGACAACCAATGAAATTCGAGGAATGACTCATTAATCTTAATATCTTTTGACACATGTGAAGGGTAACGAGATTTATTACTTTGTTCCCCTTATGTCCTTACTTAACACCTGTTTTTATCTTAAGCAGTAGTTTTATTATTATTATTATTATTATTATTATTATTATTATTATTATTCTTATTATTATTATTATTATTATTATTATTATTATTATTATTATTATTATTATTATTATTATTATTATTATTATTATTATTATTATTATTATTATTATTATTATTATTATATCAACTATATATGTATATGAACATAACAAATCTAACATACCACACACACACACACACACACACACACACACACACACACACACACACACACACACACACACACAATAATTATAGACACTTTACTTAATACATTAGCCTGGCAATCATCGTACTAACTTACTGATCACTGTAAAGTACCTACCACAGCGTACAAAACGTAACCTATTCATACTTTTTCAAGCATATCTCTAACATATCAATGTTAATTTTACATTAACACTATTGATTTACGTCGCATTTCGAGTATCATTTCGGATAAACATAGCACAAAAACGAGTTCTTTATATACTAACCAACGAATATATGCTAACATAACAATGTTTTCACATTAATAAAGCTAACATAGCATCATATGAACTAAGGAAATAATGTACAACGACAAACCTAACACAACTTACGCACTAATAAACTGTTAACATTAACAAAGTTCCACACTTAACACCAGTAAAGTAACTAACTTTACATACAAAACGTAACCTTTTCATACTTTTTCCAAGCATATCTCTAACATATAAACGTTAATTTTACATCGACACAGTAATATTTAACAACAATTTATCATAACCTTGTCTAATTATCATACAGACCAACGAATAACTGCAAACATAACAAAGTTTTATCCAAACATAACATAAAAATAAGTTCTTTGAATAAAATATCATAGTAAATTCTATTAGTTTACTGATTTTAAAGCAGTAAATCAGTAAATCATACCATCTGCCCTTCCACACCCCTCCCACCACGACCTTTTGATCTATTGATCTATTGATTCATGTCATATTTCGAGTATCATTTCGGATAAACATAACACAAAAATAAGTTCTTTATATACTAACCATCGAATATATGGTAACGTAACAAAGTTTTTACATTAATAAAACTATCATAACATAACCTGAAGTAAGAATATAATGTACAACGACAAACCTAACACACCATACGGGCGAATAAACTACCAACATTAACAATTTTCTGCACTTAACAACAGTAAAGTACCTAACACATCGTACAAAACGTAACCTATTCACACTTTTTCAAGCATGCTGCACCCTCCTGTCCAGTCGTGATCTATTGATCTATTGATCTATTGATATATTGATCTATTGATTAAGGTCAAATTTTTACTAAAATTGTAACGTTTTACATACCCTAAATCAGTAAATCAGTAAATCAAACCACCCAACCTACTATCCTGTCCAATCATGATCTATTGATCTATTGATCTATTGATCTATTGATTCAAGAAATATTTTTGAGTATCATTTTGGATAAACATAACATAAAATCAAGTTCTTTATACAAAGATCAATCAATATATGTTGACGTAACAAAGTTTCCACATTAATAAAGCTTACTTAGCATCATCTGAACTATGGCTATAACCCCCAACGACAAACCTAACACATCTTAAACAGGAATAAATGGTTAACGTTAACAAAGTTCCATACTTAACACCAGTAAAAGTAACTAACAATTCATACAAAGACGTAACCTATTCACACTTTATCAAACATATCACCAACATGATAATATTAAATTTACATTAACATAGTAATATTTACCAAAAATTTATCATAACCTGACCTAACCATCATAATACCTAACGTGTAAAGACAAACAAAGTAAAGTTTTACCCTCAGTAAGCTAAACTATGAACATAACATACTTAACACACAACAACCAGACGAATAAACAGCTGTCGTTAACAACTTATTCAATAAAGCGAACATACGAGGGAAGTAAAACCCAAATAGTTGCAAACATAACAAAGTTTTATCCAAACATAACATAAAAATAACAAAGTTTTATCCAAACATAACATAAAAATAAGTTCTTTGAATAAAATAACATAGTAAAGTGTAACAGTTTACCGAATTTAAAGCTGTAAATCAGTAAATCAGTAAATCAAACCACCCGACCCCTCCCCGCCCCTCCCTACCCATCCATCCATGACCTTTTGATCTTTCGATCTAATGAGCCAGGTCACATATCGAGTACCATTTCGGATAAACATAGTACAAAAATAAGCTCTTTATATACTAACCATCGAATATATGCTAACGTAACATTGTTTTCACATTAATAAAGCTAACATAGCATTACCAGGACTAAGAATATAATGCACAATGACAAAACCTAACACACATTACGCACGAATAAACTACTAACATTAACAAAGTTCCATACTTAACAACACTAAAGTACCTAGCACAGTGTACAAAACGTAACCTATTCACACTTTTTCAAACATATCTCTAACATATTATTGTTAATTTTACATTAACCCCATTGATTTACGTTGCATTTCGAGTATCATCTCGGATGAACATAGCACAAAAATGAGTTCTTTATATACTAACCATCGAATATATGCTAACATAACAATGTTTTCACATTAATAAAGCCAACATAGTATCATAAGAACTAAGAAAATAATGTACAACGACAAACTTAACACAACTTACGCACTAATAAACAGTTAACATTAACAAAGTTCCACACTTAACACCAGTAAAGTAACTAGCAATGCATACAAAACGTATCCTATTCATACTTTTTCCAAGCATATCTGTAACATATTAACGTTAATTTTACATTGACACAGTGATATTTAACAAAAATTTATCATAACCATGTCTAATTATCATACAGATCAACGAATAACTGTAAACATAACAAAGTTTTATCCAAACATAACATAAAAATAAGTTCTTTGAATAAAATATCACAGCAAATTGTAATAGTTTACAGATTTTTAAGCAGTAAATCAGTAAATCAGTAAATCAAACCATCAACCCCTCCCCACCCCTCCCACCAGGACCTTTTAATCTATTGATCTATTGATTCATGTCATATTTCGAGTATCATTTCGACTAAACATAACACAAAAATAAGTTTTTTGTATACTAACTGTCGAATATATGCTAACGTAACAAAGTTTTTACATTAATAAAGCTAACATAACATAACCTGAACTAAGAATATAATGTACAACGACAAACCTAACACACCATACGTACGAATAAACTACTAACATTAACAAAGTTCCATACTTAACAACACTAAAGTACCTAGCACAGCGTACAAAACTTAACCCATTCACACTTTTTCAAGCATAACTCTACCATATCATTGTTAATTTTACATTAACACTATTGATTTACGTCTCATTACGAGTATCATTTCGGATAAACATAGCACAAAGATGAGTTCTTTATATACTAACCAACGAATATATGCTAACATAACATTAATAAAGCTAACATAGCATCATATGAACTAAGAAAATAATGTACAACTACAAACTTAACACAACTTATGCACTAATAAACAGTTAACATTAACAAAGTTCCACACTTAACACCAGTAAGTAACTAGCATTGCATACAAAACGTAACCTTTTCCTACTTTTTCCAAGCATATCTCTAACATATTAACGTTATATATATATATATATATATATATATATATATATATATATATATATATTATATATATATATATATATATATATATATATATATATATATATATATATATATATATATATATATATATATATATGCGATATATATATATATATATATAACGTTAATATGTTGAAGATACTTTAAGCAGAAAAAGAGTCTGATTGCCTCTGTCTGGGCCACCCACTGGAACTGTTAACTGGCCAGACCATAAGTTTTGTGGTTATGCGGTTCATGTGTTCTTGTGGTGCTATTGTGTGAGCGATTATGTTGGCGCGCGATGGGCCCGGATGGCTATATAAAACTCACGCCAACATTCCCTCCGAAGCGATAAACAATGAACGCAAAATCAGCCCAGTAAAATTAACAATGTATATTTAGAAGTTATAAAAAAGTAATGGCGGGTTAGAACGTACTGTCGATTGTTGGAATTTGTAATGTTGAAAATGTATCGGCTTACGGCATTGGGGTGTCGTTATTACTGGATTCAGGGCATATAAAGCGATACGACCATGCTATTCGACAGTTAAATCTATGGCCACAATCGAAAATGTACTCAGCCTGTTTGTAGTCAATAGATCAACAGATTAAAAGGTCACGGTGGGGTGTGGTTGGCCTGGCTGTTTTACGATTTTGTTTACTGCAAAATCTGTAAGCGCTACACGGTACCGCTTTGTTATGGTAAAGGCATGTTTGGATAAAGCTTTGTTATGTTTGGTGACTAATTGATCTGTATGATGGTAGTTTATGGTTATGATAAACACTATTATCCTCATGTCAGCTGGCCAAGTAACACGTTAACTATGTTACCGAGTAACGGAAAATGGGCCAAATTACGTTTGTACATGCGCCTTACCCACTGGTGTTAGTGTGGAACACATTATGTTAACTGTTGAATGCGTAAAGTGTGTTGAGACTGTCGTTGTACCAACTCTTGAATTCTTATGATACTATGTTGGCACGTAATGTGGCACGTGTTATGTTAGCATGCTGTCGATAGTTGTACTAAAAGAACTCATTTTATAGCGGGCATGCAACGTGCATCAGGGTGTATGGAGATTAACAATGTGCAGAGATATGATTTGAAAAGTGTGATCTAGGCCGTTGCCACACTGTGCCCAGACTGGTATTAAACGGGTTTTGATGATAATGGTATTCGTGCGTATGTGTTGGAAATTTCATTATCCATTATATTGCCGATCCTGGCTGTATGTTCTTTGTATGAAGAAACAATGTTTGTTATACTGCCGATGGTTAGCCTCTATAAAGAGCTGACTCGAGAATGGCGCTCAGCCAGCGAACACAGCGCCGATAGATCGAAGATCAAGGTCTCGTAGTGGTGGTAGGAGAGGCGGAAGAGTCATTGATTTGTTTACTGATTTAGCAGAAATGGCTTCTTTTGCCGCATGTTTATTCAAGAACATTTTTATGTTATGTTTGGATAAAGCTTTGTTATGTTATGTTTGGATAAAGCTTTGTTATGATACTGACCTTGCCCGCATATTCGCTTTTATTGATAAGTTATTGGCCGTCTGGTAGCGTGATGCCTGTTATGTTCATGGTTGCTAATTAAAGCACCGCTACATCAGAGTATTAACGTGGTTGGAATTCAAGGTGTATGACCAAATTTTGGTAATATCACTATGTTAATAATAAGCCCCAACTATTATCATGTGTGACATGTTTAAAGTATTGAGAATGGTATGTTGAGTATTGGGCCCAAGTATGGGCAACGTTAACCTACACATTTGCGATATCATTGTCAGACCCAGTATAGTTCAATGCTAAGTGCTGCATTGTATGTGAAGCTGTTGCATCAGCTTTATTGATTGATCTTTGTATAAAGAGCGATTTTGCTGTTATGTTATCAAGCCAGTGTGACTTGGTAGATCAGTAGATCAGCGCAGATCAATAGATCGGACACGAGATGGCTGGAACCCGAGGTGATTTGTTTACTGTTTACTGATTTAGAGCAGCTCTTACAGTACAGTAAAGACGACCTTAATCAATAGATCAATATATCAATCAATAGATCAATAGATCACGACTGGACCGGGGAACCCTCACGGCATGCTGAAAAAGGTATTGAGCTCATTACGTTGCGTACGGTGTGTTAGGCACTGTGTTAGTACGAAAACCGTTGTGTGTGGTTATTCGCCCGTATGATATTTATCGTCGTTGGCGATATATTCTTACTTCAGGTGCCATGATAGTTTTATTGTGGCATAAGCTTTTTATTTTGTACCATATATTCGATGGTGTATAAAGGCTTATTTTTGTGTTATGTTTATCGAAATGATACTCAAATATGACTTGTATCAATAGATCAATAGATCAAAAGATTTCGTGACGAGAAGAGAAGTGGAAGAACGATCATTGATTTACGATTTGCTCCTTTACATCGGTAAACTAATAGAGCCCTATGATATTTTTATTCAAGAACCTTTGACACATGTTATGTTTGAATAAACTTTGTTATGTTCTGCGGTCCCTAGTTGGTCTGTATGACTAATTGAATTGGGTATGATAAGTGACCCGATTAAATATTACTGTGTCGTATGGAGCCAACGTTTACTACCAGAGACTATGCTGAGTATGGCGTTTTGTATGTAAAGTTAGTTACTACCGGTATATTAAGCAATGAACTTTGTTAATATTGGCACAGTTTGTAGTGCGTAGCTATGTTAGGTTTACTATCGTTGCCACGTATTTCCTTATCGCTGATGCTTATGTTGCTTTATTAATATTGAAGCATTGTTATGTTGGCGCATATTCGTTATTGTAAGAACTCGTTTTTAATCTTATGTTGGCGCCTCCGAAGTATGATACTCGAAATACTACGTGGTACTGGTGTTAATGTAAGAATTAACATTGACATGTTCAGGGCCATAACTGAAAATATGGGCTGGAATTACGTTTACAGCTACGCGTATTTGAAACCTTACGGTGATCGTAAGTAGCACGATGATTACCGGAAGCGACCCAAGTAAAAAGTAATACCTGTGACCCGATGATGATGACATTGTGTCCCAGTATTGGTGTGTGTGGCGGCGGCGTGTTGTGCCTGTGTACCTGTATTGTGTTATTATTATTTGGCCGTGTGGTGTCTCCAGTGACGTGTGTGCGTGTGTTTGCCGGTAGATTTGTTATGACCGCTGTATATACTTAGTTGATATAACTAATAATGCAACAATAATAATAATGGCTTGTAATATGTAATGTAATAATGTATGTAATAACTTAATAATATTATGTAACCCAACAAGAATAATGTAATAATAATAATAATAATAATAACATAATAATAATAATAATGTAATAATAATAAAACTTACTGCTTAAGATAGAAACGGGTGTTAAGCTCAGGGCATAAGAAGACAAAGTAATAAGTCTAAGGCCACTTCACATGTGTCAAATAATAGATGTGAATCATTCCCTCAGTTTCGGCTGTCCGTGACCGGCATAAATACGAGGTCTCATTGGCCTCCCTTGAGCATACCTACGGCTGCGTAACCCATAGGTGATCTGGTAGAAGCTGTTACAACCCAATGTTTAGTTGCGGCCGGAAAATGTTCACCTGCCCTGTTGTGAAATTGTATTGAGTGTAATAGTAAAAACATAATAATAATAAAATAATAACATAATAATAATAATAATCATAATAATAATAACAATAATAACCATAATAATCATAATAATATAATAATAATAATAATATAATAACAATAATAATTAATGGCAATAATAATAATAATATTTTATACTACGGTTATTATTTACTGAAACAGAATTGGTTACTATGATATTTTTATTCCTGAATGTCAAATATTGTAAATTTGTTACCTTGTAAATGAATAATACCATCGAACAGCTGCAAAATGGTCTATTTTGTTTGATTTTCAATACAATCTTCAGTAAAAAATTAACATTAACTATTACAGAGGCTGTGTTTGAAAAAGTCGATTTGTATATTTCATTTAGCTGAGGGCACGATATATTGGCTGGCAACAGCTGGCTGTACAGCATTTCAGCAGCTGGCTGGCTGCAAATGCGGCAGACGTTACATTTCAACAGCAGCTGGCTTTACGGCAGGCCCATTTATGTTATGTGCTGCAAAGATGGCCTGTATGACTGGATCAATGCGTCAATAGATCATGGAGAGAAGCAGGAGGAATGGTGAGTGGTTTGTTCTTTCACGTTGCTGCATATGTAAAATACTGGAATTTTTAAGTTATAAACATAGAATGGGGCCCACAGTTAAAACTAAGAAATCTGTTTAAAAAGAAGAGGAGAATAACTAAAATTTGAAAACTAAAGTTAAAAATAGAAGCTACATAAAATTTAAAGTAAAATAAAAAAATTAATAGCAGGCTAAAAACACTTTCATGTAAATAAAACAAAAAAGTTATAAAACTTTACAATGTAAAAAAAAACAAAGAACTTCATAAGTAAATATGAAATAAAAGTTACTCAACTAACTTAAGCAAATTGAGTAAAAAAAAAAAAAAAAAACCAAATAAAAAAAATTAAACACAAAATATAAATGGCAAAAATAAAACATATAAAAAAAAAATTAGAAAAAGTAAATTTAAATAAAAGAT
>JABUQX010093186.1:0-2500 GCA_015478945.1 Trachelipus rathkii | reverse complement strand
TCATATTGCAGTGATCATTCAAAACCTGCATGCTTAGAAACAACGGAAAGTTCTTGAAAAATTGCTAAAAGTACTTAAAAATTTTGTTGATTGTACAAATTTATTGAGCCACAAGGAATCAATGGCATCGGCAATAATCCCAAATATGAAAGTGATTTGCAGTTTTTTTGAAAAGTCAGAAAAAAGGACTATTTGAGGGACTTGGGTTTACAGTATCAGCATGGAAAAATTCAGTAAAAAATAGATTCAGCATTTACTTTACTGATAAGAATCTTGTGCTTGCTACCTATCTTGATCCACGATTTAAAACTACATTCCTTGAGGATGAATATAACAATAAAAAGTGGAAGATATTCTTAAGCAATGGATGTGCGAAGATATATGTTGTAAAAAGGAAAGGAAAACAGTTTCCACTACTTTAAACCAATCTTCAGATTCTTCTCATTTATCAACAGAATAGGGCGAAAAAAAGTGATACTGAAGATAATAGTTTTAACTTCAGTTTTGAAAGCTGTTTTTCGGAATTTAAAGAGAAAAAGACATTAAAAACAGCAAAGAAACTCATTCCTAAGGAGAAAGACACATATATTGAAAAAATTGAAGATGTTATAAAAGTAGAAATCAGCCAATATAAAAATATGAAACATTAAAAATTCAGAAAGTCCCTTACAATGGTGGTCATCGAATAAAGGTACCTTTCAGCATTTGAGTGTCCTTGCTAGAAAATATTTAAGCTCGCCCCCTTTTTCCGTGGAAAGTGAAAGACTCTTCAGAATTGGAGGATCAATTTATTCTCCTAAAAAATCGGATGCACTCAGAAACAGGAAAAATGTTAATGTTTTTGCACTACAATTTAAGAGTCATGCTTTGACTACAAATAATAATGATAATTTTGCTTCAAAATCTTACTTTTAGTAAATTAAAGAAGGAATTTTTTTTAAACAAAAAATGACAAAATTGTTCATTTATTGTAAGATTTTTAAATATTGCTATTATTTTTCAGTGGTTAAATAAATAAAAGGTAATTAACTAATTATTTCTTTTGCAAAGATAAAATATAAGAGAATTCTATAACATTAATTTATAAGGTTTTAAATATATAAATAGTTGATTTAGCAAAATTAGACATATATATATATATATATATATATATATATATATATATATATATATATATATATATATATATATATATATATATATATATATATACATATATATATATATATATAACTAATATATATATATATATATATATATATAAATATATATATATATATATATATATATATATAAATATATATATATATATAAGAATATATATATATATATATATATATATATATATATATATATATATATATATAATAACTTTATAATTGCAAATCTCTATATATATATATATATATATATATATATATATATATATATATATTATATATATAAATAAATATATATATATATATATATATATATATATATATATATATATATATATATATATATATATATATATATATATATATATATATCTAAAGGTAACATAAATAGATATAGATATAGATATAGATATAGATTTAGATATAGATATAGATATAGATATAGATATAGATATAGATATAGATATAGATATAGATATATATAAGAATTGGAATCGGAATCGGAATCGGAATCGGAATCGGAATCGGCACTTTTGACTGGTATCGGAATCGGAATCGGCATCGGCTGGAAATTTGGAATCGTCCATCACTAATATATATATATATATATATATATATATATATATATATATATATATATAGAGAGAGATATATATAACTATATAACTATATAATTATATAACTATTTATATATATATATATATATATATATATATATATATATATATCAGGCGCGGTTTTACGGGGAAGCACAGGAGGCCGGGCCTCCTCTAAAAAAAAAATAAAAGCAACTAATGTAATAAAATAATTTAAATTACTATTTATTACTATTAAAATAATGTTTAAAATGTTATACAAGAACGCTAATTTTACATTAAGATCATTTATTCTCTTGCAAAACATTATTTTTCATAAGGATCATTGACTGGAGGAATTTCGATTTGTGCCTCCAAGAAAGCATAATTATAATGCTTTCAAAACAATGGTTGTCATTGCAAACGTAAAAGAAACCTTATTCTTATTTTGTTTATTTTGAGGATTTTTCCACAAAGCCTCCTCTCGAACACGTCATAAAATAACTCCTCCCAAATTTGGCAACTCTACTCATAAGTAGAGTTGCCCCTTTGCAATAAATATGTGAAACAAAATAAAGAAAACTATTTTTTTTAAAAAAATTAAATAAAAAAACTTATTTAATATATATATATATATATATATATATATATATATATATATATATATATATATATATATATATATATATACTATATATATATATATATATATACATATATATATATATATATATATATATATATATATATATATATATATATATA
>JABUQX010093185.1:10000-13158 GCA_015478945.1 Trachelipus rathkii | reverse complement strand
TTTCAAACCCAGTTAGGAGAGGAATTTCCATGAATCATAAGTCCCATACTACCAAAGTCCCATTTGGATTGCTAAGGATTTTGCATCTCTCTCTCTCTCTCTCATCTCTCTCCTCTCTCTCTCTTCTCTCTCTCTCTCTCTCTCTCTCTCTCTCTCCTCTTTCTCTCTCTCTCTTTCTGTCTTCTAGCATGGGAGGAAAGCAACAGAAGCTGGCTTCAATTATTATGCGTTCACCATAGCTATAAAACACAAATGGAGAAAGTTTATTTCATTTTCTTAAAAGAGCAAGAGAGAATTTTTTTTATTATATAAAATAATATAAGTAATTTTTTTTTTATACTTTGGAATATTGCTATCAATGAATATTTTATTCCTTTGTTGAAGTTAAACAAAACACCATCCCCAGAACTATGCTTCTGGCTATTGACATCAGTAAAGCCTTTGACACAGTACTAAAACATAATTCCCCCTCTCCATTCCAAAAAAATTCTAAATTTCCCCTTCCGGAAACAATTGCGAAAAAAATGGGCTATCTATTTTTATATCTGGACTCACTGCTCAGGTATCCATCCAGCACATCAAATCTCTAAAAAGTAAAACTAAGAAAATGGAGTCCCCACAGGAGACCATTCTTATCTCCATTCCTGTTTACCTCTTTACAGGTGGATATCCCTACGCCCCAAACTAATAAATTCCGAACTAATGACCTACGCAGAAGACATTACTATAACTATATCAAACCCTTCAGTACCCACTGCCACAAATCTCGCTCAGATTTACCCATAAATCACCTAGACGAGCTTGGGTTATTCTTCGCCAACAGTGGCTTTCGTCTATGAGTTTTATGTACCTCCGCCCCCCTTTTCTGCACTTCCTAGCATGACATGTCCTAGCGTCATAGAATACACCTAATATTAAGTGTCTACCCCTATGTTTTGAGGTATAGGGATTCGATTGGTGTATATTGGAAGGTGCTAGGATGCTTCCTTCTATGGGTTAGTACCCATACCCCCTTTTTCTAGTGCAAGTATTCAACTTTGTTATTTTTCGAGTTAGAGAGTTGAACTTAGTGTCTACCCCTAGTTTTGACGTATGCCGAGTTGATATTTCTGGCATTTACAAGTGGACGGAGCAGCCCTTAGGGACCCTTGCACCGGTCTGCGGTGCTCATATATATTTTTGGTTTTAAGGGCTTTCTAGTTTAAGGTAGATTGCTAAGATATTCTCTTCAAACTGGCTTCCGTGGTTGATGAAGGTGCTGCTGCCTGGGCCCGAGGTTTCCGCCGCTACGTCCAAGGAAGGGAGGGGTCGAGCCCCCAAAACCAGGAAAAAGGACTTAGAAGTTGAAATTTGGTGAGTGAAAGAAGAGAATAATGAAATAGAGTAATGAGTTTATTTTGCCTAGCACATTGAAGCCGGAGCCGGATTGTGATGACGGAGCAGACTGAAATTTCTGGCTCCAGCTTATATTGAGTCAATTGATGGGTGTTTATATAATGTTTCAAAGGACATAGATTCCGAATTTGAGGGTTTCGTAACCCAAAAAATGAATTTGAGGACCCCCTGAGGAGGGACTCAGCTGAAAAAAAAGAAGAAAAGCACAGATTGCAAGACAAAGAAGAAGAAGGAGGAGGAGGAAGAAGAAGAAGGAGGAGGAGAAGAAGAAGAAGAGGAGAGGAGGAGGAAGGAGAAAGAAGAAGAAGTAAGAAGAAGTCTCATATGACGGAGCACATGAGCCGGAAGCCGGAGTTTGTTGATGGTTGGAGCCCAGACTGGAATTCTGTCCTCCAGCTTGCATTATTGGAGTCATTGAAAAGTGTTTATATATGGTTTCAAAGGACATAGATTCCGAATTTTGGGGTTTCGTAACCCCAAAATGAGTTTGAGGACCCCCTTGAGGAGGGCCTCAGCTGGAAAAAAAAGAAGAAAAACACAGAGTGAGTTGCTGAGAGAAAAAAATGAAGTTTCGTAAGGTAGATCAAATGAGTCATTGGAGGTATTGGTACCGGCACCGGTGCAGGGCCGGTGCGGTGCCGAGTTAGTAAATATGTGCTTATCACCATAATATTAATGTGTTTATATATGTTTACAGTGATGTAGAATATGAATAACATAGTTTCAATACACTCAAAAGTGTCTATGGTCTCCAACTGAGAGGGATACAGAACCCCAAAAGAGGGTTTTACCCTTTTAAATGAAATTTTAAAAGGATATAAGTTAATAATACATAGACTTACGCTCTATCAACAACCCTATGTTACATAAATATATGTAACAACAGTCCTATGTTGCACAAATATATGAAACTTAACACAGAGAACTTAAGTGGTATTCTCTTAGCCATACACAATGACATTCAAATGTTGCACAACTGAGATACTCGAGCCAAAACTTCCACTCGACTTGTTTAATGTGTGCTATATCAAGCCCATATACAAAGATATGTGTGTGTGTGTGTGTGTGTGTGTGTGTGTGTGTGTGTGTGTGAAGTGCTGAAATAAATAGCGACAATCTGCTTGAACATTTATATGATGGTGCTGTGCTGCAACAATGAAGAGAAGATTTAGAGGTGTTAAACTGTAAATAGAATACAGCAACATGGTATATTTGTTAGCTTTTTTTCTTTTTACAGATAAACGCCACCACTCACGGGGATAGCCCTAATCTAGGAGGGGGGGTTGTACTCATTTAACGTCCAAGCAGGACGAAGCTAAGCCCAAAGAGAGAATAGATTACATTCTCCCATCCTACCAGTTGCAGACCTGGGACCTTCTCTTTGTTTGGCGAGTGCTCTACCACTGAACTATCGGGCACTTTAATATAAATAAATATAACAAAAAATATACATATACATACATACATAAATACATACACATATACATACATGAATACATAAACATGTATATACAAATATAAATATCACCACAATTATTATTATCATTATTATTATTATTATTTTTATTATTATTATTATTATTATTATTATTATTATTATTATTATTATTATTATTATTATTATTATTATTATTATTATTATTATTATTATTATTATTATTATTATTATTATTATTATTATTCGCTGCTATTTACATTCATTTGGATTAGAAACTTTATTGGCAAGTGAAAAAAATTGGGCCCTATTTTAAGTAATCAAGTTG
>JABUQX010093185.1:2500-5000 GCA_015478945.1 Trachelipus rathkii | reverse complement strand
TATTGAGTTAAAATAAGATTTTATTAGTTAAAATAACATCTTACGCCTGGCAGTGTTGGTACATCGAGCAGCGAGGCCGCCTTTTTTCAACATTCGTCCCTTTTATTTTCGGTTTACCAAAAACGTGTATTTCAATTGAACTTATTGTACAATTTATTCGCATTTATATTATAATATAGTTTTTTTATCGCCTTTATTTTATTTCTTCTTCATTTTCCTG
Organism: Trachelipus rathkii; assembly: GCA_015478945.1. NCBI lineage: Eukaryota > Metazoa > Arthropoda > Malacostraca > Isopoda > Trachelipodidae > Trachelipus > Trachelipus rathkii. The sequence goes on along the minus strand of JABUQX010093185.1, from coordinate 4,780 downwards.
CATTAAAATGTTCGATGATTTCAAAAAATGTATTCAGTTTTTATTGTATCTATACATAGTTTTTTTTTAGATACAGGTGTCACCTAATCGGGAGACTGGGCCATATATATATATAAGTATATATATATATATATATAATATATATATATATATATATATATTATATATATATATATATATATATATTATAATATATATATCATGTAATATGCAAATGTGTATATTGCCCTATGTCAAGGGGGGTGTTACCACTCAACAAAAATTTCAACTAACGCAAATTACCCAGATGAGCACAGACGACTTTAAAGTGCAGGAGATTAAATTGATAGCAGGAACACAGAAGATGGAAGAGAATTCCACAGAAATAGGTGGCAGGAAAGAAGGAAGCACCGCAACGAACTAGTCCTGGAGTTGCTAATATCAACACAAACTCATGTGCCGACAGCACCCCTTGTGCTACGAGTGCATCTTAAAGGACGGTTGGCACTCGAGTGGAAAGTCCTTTCGAGCAGCCTGCCGCTACGGTACTATAGAAAATAGATAAAGCACCAACATCGCGCCGCAAAGATAGAGGGTCAAGCTGAACTAGAAAGTACAGGAGAGTTTATAAGTCTTTTTGCCTTTGACTCGACCCGTATCCAAAAGCCGGGTGAAACCTGAGCCACCCAGATATGAGAGCAGTACTCCATACAAGGGCGGATGAGGACCCTTACATAACGGAGTAACTGTGAAGAAGGGGAAAAAAAAAGTCTCGCAGTCTAAACAGAACTCCAGTTTCTTGAGGCCGCTCTAGCAACCATTGTGATGTGAGATTTCCAAGACATTTTTTTTTGTTTATGTTAAAAGCCAAGGATGTTTATATTGTCAACAGAGAGACGAGAGAACCGTCGCCGAGAGAGATAGCGGGAAAAGTTAGAAGGTGTCTTAGAGAGGGAGATTTGTAGAAGTTGGGTTTTTAAAGAATTAAATTTCACAAGGTTGAGACGACCCCACCCGGAAATTCTATCCAAATCAGCTGAGAATGGAAATCGGAAAGATTAGACGAGAGGCAATTCTAGAAGTAAAGAAGGAGCAGAATTGAAATGAGTTGAAGAATTGAAGGGTCGAGTCATCGGCATATGAGTGGATAGAGTTAGATGTGCAGACGAGAAGATCATTAATGAAAAGCAAGAATAAAGTAGGAGATAAGACAGAACCCTGAGGAAGAGGCAATTCTAGAAGTAAAAGAAGGAGCAGAATTGAAATGAGTTGAAAGAGGGAAATTTGAAAGGGTCGAGTTCATCGGGCATAATGAGTGGATAGAGTTAGATGTGAGGGAGCCGAGAAGATCATTAATGAAAAGCAAGATAAAGTAGGAGATAAGACAGAACCCTGAGGAGAGCAATTCTAGAAGTAAAAGAAGGAACGAAGAATTGAAATGAGTTGAAGAAGGAGGGTCGAGTCATCGGCATAGAGTGGATTAAGAGTTAGATGTGCAGGTGAGAGATCATTAATGAAAAGCAAAGAATAAAGTAGGAGATAAGACAGAACCCTGAGGGACAAACACCACTGTTGACAGAAAAGAAGAACAAGTCGCCCCATCAACAAACAGCCGACATTAAGCGATTTGAAAAGAAGTTAGACAAGTAAACCAAGAGAAGGAGGGGAAAATCCAGAGGGAGGGGAGCCTTTAGGAGCAGTGACGCGTGCCATATCCGGTCAAATGCTTGGATATGTCAAGCACCCACCCACGCAAAGTCTCCCCGTAATTCCTAAGGGTGGAAAACCATAAATCTGTTAGATAGGAAAGTATATAGCCAGAGACCTCGAGAGCCGAAAGCCGTACTTGGCGATCGGAAAGAAGGAAGAGAGATTCCAGGATGGGTCTAGGAAATGAGAGTTAAGAAGTTTCAAAGATCTTAGATAGAAATTACAGGTTAGAGCTATAGGGCGAGAGTTAGAAGGTCAGAAGCGGTTCTTTTTCGGAATAGGTGGACAGTATTGGCGCTTCCAACACTGAGGAAAGTGCTAGTACTGAGGCATAGAGAATTATAGTTGAACGAGAGGAGGGGTCAGCCGGAAGCACACTCCCTCAAGACTCGGGGAGGAAATCCATCCTTGGCCACCGCCTGTCTAACGTTCGATAGATTTCAGGAGGCCCATGCACCCCGATTCCAAATGTTAATCTCAGGCAAAGGCATAGGACATCTGAGAAGAGAAGGGAGTAAGAGGAATGCCAGAATCGTCCAGGGTTGAGTTAGAGGAAAATATGGAGGCCGAAGAGATGGCCTTTTCAGTTGG
>JABUQX010093184.1:10000-36247 GCA_015478945.1 Trachelipus rathkii | reverse complement strand
AAAAAGAAAAAAGAGCGGCTCACTCGGAGTTCAAACTTCTTTGAGGCTCGCTCGAAGGACGATCAGAAGAGGTTCCTGTGGAAATACGGATCACTCAATTTTGGATGGGATCTAACAGAGTAAAGGGGGTTAGGGGAAACCTGTCCATAACTACCATCATGGGTCAAACTTCCTGATCGGAAATAGGGTGATGTGGATCCGTAAAAGGATAAAAGGGATTGTTGATCAGCACCACAAAAGTTTTGAGAGAGATAGCGTAAATCAGGTAAGCACACATTTGACACCAAGTTTGTTTTCAAGTGTTTCAATTGCGGTGCGATATGTTTAGAGTGATCATCTAGAATGAGGCCTGTAGAAATTTGACCGTTTTGAAGTACCAGGAACGCGTCTATAGGAACCAGATAAGGTTTAGGTTCGCGGGAGAAGACGACAGGGTTCTATGACTTCCGTTTTTCTTAATAGTACTTGCTGAGTTATTGTGGGTAAAATTTTAAGTCATGGGAGTTACCCCATTGTGAAATATTCTCATAGCTAGTTGAATTGTGCGTCATAAATGGTTGGAAAGCACCCAGTAAAGCATAGGCGCCAGGCATAACATAGAAGAAAAATTTACCGTCGCTGAATAGTAGTAGACGAAGTCGGTCAGAACAGAGAGCAAATAATAATAACTTAGACACCTGCCCTGCCAGAAGTACCTATATCCAGGAGTATAGTAGGGAGAGGTGATAGAACAGAAGTGCACCTGACCTGTATGGATCTGTATGCACAGAAGATATGAATAAGAGAGAGAGCTGTCTTGGACCGAGCGAGTTGTAGTTTAAAAAAGAAAACCCCAGAGTCTCCATGTTATCATAGTTTTTTTCAAGGTCAAAAAAGACACCCAAGAGCCTCCCACCAGCATGAGAAGGCTCATAGATGTCATGGTCCAGCTAACCAGGATTTGAGATCAAACGATTTTTGGGAAACCAACCTGGAAGTTTGAAATCCTGCGCGACTCGTCCAGAACAGGTAGAGTTAGAAGCCTGCCTCGAAACCATTTTCTCCATTAATTCGATATTACAGGTCAGCAAAATTGGTCTTTGGTTGTTCGGCAACCATCTTATCTTTCCAGGTTGGGAATAGGATTAACAAAAAGCATTGTAGGGCCATTCCGAGTGAAAAATCATTGACAAAAAAAAAAAAAAAAAAAAAAATTTAACCCATGCTCAGATATCTTGATGGAAAATGTGCATTAGTGTTATCCATATCTCCAAAACTCATTTTTCTGAAATTCTTAGTTTCCTACGACGCAATGCATTCAATTATGGGGGTTTTAAAAGTTATTGGGGGATTTGCCCCCATCCTTCATTTTGAAAGCTTATAACTTAGCTGTCATTTCAACAAAACACCCATATACGCATATATATTTTTTGAAATCTACATAAGAGGCGCATCTAGTGTCACTAATTTACAAAGAGATCTAGTTTTATTAGAAAAAAACTGATGACCTATGTATTTTTCTTAACTTCCCCCCCACCCCCCTGAGTTTGAAATCAGCCAATCCTTTTTCTTTTAACTTAACGACCTACCGACATACATTAAACAATTTAAGAAATTAAAATAGTGGGATATAGACAACAAGATTATAAATTTTTTTTTTTTTAATTCTACCTATTTTCTAAAATATTTTTTAGGACTGAGTTTAGAGCAGGAATGACTCCATAATATTTCAACGTCATCAAATTTCACATCTTTTTTTTATATTATCTAGGATTATAGAAAAAATTCCTCTGAACATCATGGTGTAATTTTTTTTAAAAATTCTAAATAGTTTTATAGATACAGAAATTTATTTAGAGAGGTTGTCGAACTAAAAAATTGCAATTAATGTCAAAATTGTAATTCCAGGTTGCGTTTAATACTGAAAAAAAAAGTTTTTATAATTATAGAAAATCTATTTATTTGTCATACATCTCAAACCTCCCACCCATTCTTGAGTTTTTACTCAGTCGAGATGATGGCGTCGACGCCGGACTGGAGCCGGAGCCGCACAAGCCGAGCTGCCGCTTGGTCCGGAGAAGATCCTGGGTTATAATTTACTATCGTCAGGAATAACTCATAGCATGAGAAATTTTATTGTCAGAAGACGTGCATAACAATTTTCAAATAGTGCAGAATTCGTTTTTTTTTTAATACTGAGCCTTAATTAAATGCGGCAGCGAATATTAGTTGGAAAATTTTTTCAAAAATATTAGTTGGAAAATTTTTTCAAAAAAATATCATTGTTGGCTCAAAATTTATTGCAAAAATATTAGTTGAAAATTTTTCCAAGAAGTGCAGAACCCTTAGTCGGAATCCGGAGCATAGCGAGTCTTAAACCGGATCCAGGAGCCAGATTCCGGAGCGGGATCCTGAGGGTACGAATTTTTTTCAGGAAATATTTTTTTCGGCTTGAAAAATTTATTGTCAGAAGACGGCGAACAATTTTCAAAATAGGTCGAGAAACCTTAGCACGATCCGGAGCGGAAGCCGAATGTCAGAGCCGATCCGGATTCGGATCCGAGTATCCTGGGTATGAAATTTTTTTCAGGAAAAAATATTTTTTTTAGGTGAAAAATTTAATTTCGAAGAAGACGTGCTGCAAGCAAATGTTCACATAGTGTAGAAATCATAGTCGAAATCCGGAGCCGAACCGAAGTCGTACCGGCAGCCGTATCCGAAGCGCTCATCCGGAGCTGGATCATGGGTATGAATTTTTTCGAAAATAATTTTTTTGGGAAAAATTTATTGTCAGAAAGACGTGCTAAACAATTTCAAATAGTGCAGAAACCTTAGTTGAAATCCGGATACCCAGTTAGAGCCGGAGCCGGACCCGGATCCTGGGTATGAATTTTCCTTCAGAAAAATTTCTTTTTTGAGGTGAAAAATATTATTTCAAAAAGACGTTGACTGAACAATGTACAAATAGTTCTAGAAAACATAGGCGGTCCGGACCGTAATCGGAGCCGGATCCTGAGCCTGATCCTGGGTAATAAATTTTCTTTTCGGGAAATGATTTTTTTGCGTGGAAAAAATTATTTATTGTCAGAAGACGTGACGAACAATTTTCAAATAGTGCAGAAACCTTAATCGGATCCGGAACCGAAGCTCAAGTCGAGCCGGATCCCGGATGCCGGAGCCGGAGTATGATTTTCTTCGAAAAATATTTTTTTAGGTTAAAAATTTATTTTCAAGAAGACGTGCTGAAGAATGTCAAATAGTGTAGAACATTAGTCGGATCCGGATCCGAAGCCGAAGTCGTCTCCGGAGCTGTACTCGGAAGCCGGATCACTGGGAATGATTTTTTTTCGGGAAATATTGTTTTTGTGTGAAAAAAATTATTGTCAGAAGACGTGGCACGGAACAATTTTCAAATAGTGCAGAAACCCGTTTGATCCTGATCGGAAGCCGAAGCTCAGTACGGGGAGTGCCGGATCCGGATTCCTGGTATGAATTTTGTCTTCAGAAAATATTTTTTAATGAAAAAATTTATTTCAGAAGACGTGCTGAGCAATGTTCAATAATGTAGAAACATTAGTCGGATCCGGATCGAAGCGAAGTCGTATCCGGAGCGGATCCTGGGTATGAATATTTTCTGAAAGATATGTTTTTGGTGAAAAAGTTTATTGTTCGAAAACGTGCATCACCGACCAATTTATCAATAGGGCAGAAACGCTTATCGGAAATCCGGAAACCAAAGCTCAAGTAGGAGCTGGATCCGGAATCGGGTATGAAATTTCTTCAGAAAATATTTTTGAGTTGAAAAATTATTCCTATGAACAACGTGCTGCAACAATGTTCATATAGTCAGAACAACATTAGGTCGGATCCGGAGCCGAAGCCAAGTGCGATATCCGAGCCGGATCCGGGTAGAATTGTTTTCAGGAAATATGTTGTTAGAGTGAAAAATTATTTCAGAAGACGTGCCGAACACTTTTAAATAGTGCAGAAACATTAAGTCGGATCCGGTCAAGCCGAAACCGTAAGCCGAAGTTCAGAAGCGGATGCGGATTGCTGGGTATGAAGTATTTCTTCAGAAAAATTTTTCTAGGTGAAAAATTTATTCTCCAGAAGATGTAGCCTGACCAATTTCAAATAGATGTAGAAATAATAGTCGCGATCCAGAGCCACCGAGTGTATCCGGAGCCGGTTCCGAGAATCGGCATCCTGCTATATGATATTTCGGAATATTTATTTAGGTGAAAAATTTACTGAAAGAAGATGTGCTAACAATTTTCAAATTGTGTAGAAACATTAGTCGGATCCGGAGCCGAAGTCGAATCTAGAGCCGGATCCTGGGTATAATTTTTTCGAAAAATTTTTTTAGGTAAAAAATTTATTGCCAGGAGACGTGTTTAACAATTTTCAAATAGTGCAGAAACCTTAGTCGGATCGGAGCCGAAAAGCTCGAAGTCGGTATCCTGGAGGTATGAATTTTTTTTCCAAGAATTTATTTATTTAGGTGAAAAAATTTAACTGGAAGAAAGCATAAGCTGACACAATTTTCAGATGAGGACAGGAAACTTAGTCGGATCCGGAGCCAAGCCGACGTCGGCAGTGAACCGGAGTCGGAAGCCAGAAGCCAGAGCACTAAAAATTTTTTCAAAAATATTTTTTTTAGTGAAAGAGTTTATGCCAGAAGGAATGTGCGAACCAGTATCAAATAGTGCGAAAACTTAGTCCGGATCCGGAATGCCGGATCGGATTTCTAGGTAAAATTTTCTTCAGAAATATTTTTTTTTAGGGTGGAAAAATTTAATTGCCAGAAAAGGTGCTGACAAATTTTTCAAAATAAAACAGGACATTAGTCGGAAGCCGGAGCCGAAACGAGTACGGATATGGAGACGATCCTGGGTATGAATTTTTTCGAAAAATAATTTTTTTTTGTCAGAAGACGTACTGAACAATTTCAAATAGTTGCAGAACGCTTAGTCGGGATCGGATCCGGAGGGCCGAGAGCGACAGCCGAAGTTACGAAGTCAAAGTCGAAGCTGGATCATAATCCGGATCCGGATCCGGATCCAGATTCCGAGCCGAAGAATATTTTCAAATGAAATATTTTTAGGTGAAAATTAATAGAAGAAGAGTGTTCTGGAAACAATTTTCAAATAGATGTAGGACATAGGTCGGATCCGGCCCGTATCACGGAGCTGATCCTGGGAATGAATGTTTTCGAAAATGTTTTCTTTGTGAAAATTTATTGTTCAGAAGACGTAGCCGAACATTTTGAAATAGATGCAGGAAACCTAGTCGGATCCTGAGCCGAAGCCGGAAGTCGGATTTCTGGAGCCGGATCCTAGGTATGAATTTTTTCAAGAAATATTTTTTAGATGAAAAATATATTGTCAAAAGACTTACTGAACAATTTTCAAATAGTACAGAGAACCTTTAGTTGGATCCGCGGAGCGGATCTGAAGCCGGAGTCGGTACCGGATCCTGGGTATGAAACAAGAATAAATATTTTATTAGGTGAAAACGTATTGCCAGAAGAACCCATGATGATTAATTACAAATAAAGTCAGAATTATTAGTCGGAGCCGAAGCCGAAGTCTGGAGCCGGATCCTGGGTCATTGAATTTTTTTCATTAAATTACTAATTTTAGGAGAAAAAATTTGTCAGAGACGTGCCGAATAATTTCAGAATTAGTGCAATTCCTTTAGTCGGATCCGGAGCGGAGCGGAGCCGAGTATGAAATTTTTTTTAGAAAATATTAATTTTAAACTTTGAAAAATGATTACCAGAAGACGAGCTGAACAATTAAATAGTGCAGAACCTTAGTCGGAGCCGGAGTCGGAGTTAGAATTTTGGGTATAAATTTTTTTCAGAAATATTTTTTAGGATGAAAATTATATTACAAAGGAAGTGCTCATCAATTTTCAAATGTAGAAACCTTAGCCGGAGCCGACAGTACTGAATTAAAATAATTATTACGCACTTGCGTGGGAATAATAATATATATATATAGAATATATATTATAATATATAATAAATATATTATATATATATATATTATATAATATATATATAATTATATAATATATAAATATATAATATATATATAAGGGAGATGTTGTATCGTGCAACGTTGTCGATTGACGACGAAAATAACCCGTATAGTAACTGTTTAGTAGAGTTAATTTCTCATTGATCAGTCTGGACAATACCGCTCCAGCTGCGACGATGAGTATAATAGTCAATGTAGGCTTTAGTTATTCCAAACTTAATATTTATTAATGTATAATTATGTTATCCTTTTTAAGTTGTATGATAATTAATTATGCTGATATCTTGTTGAGTAATATTATAAACGAAACCATTTGGTGAAAAGTTCTAAAGAGTATAATAGTGTTATAGTGTACTTACCAAAAACAACTCATACATACTAGAAGTACTGGAATTAATTTGTACCGATTTTCCAGGCTTAGTGGAGCTTATGAAAAAATTACTGAATATTATTGTAAATTCAATTATTGTCAGAAAATTTATTAAATGTTTATGTGCTGGTTAAAGCTAATAACCTATAAACGTTATGTTGCAGTTTACTATCAAAGAACCAAAACTATTGAATCAATTAAAAACCCCTCTTTGGAAATCGAAAAGGAGTGCAGTTCACACAAAGTAAATAAAGTTACAATATAAATTATCATTCTGGTTATAAATGCAAATGATTTATGTTCCGACAAAGAGTAATCAAAAGAGATTGGTTATTTTGACAGGTTTCAAATTTCAGTCTGATTTCAGTTCCTGGTTAAGATTTTCAATTTTTCATAGTTCTGGATTTCAACTTTTCAGTTCCAGTTTATCAATTTTAGGACAAGAATTTCATTCTCTGGTGCTCAATTAAGTGCCTGGTTTCATTTGTTGTGAATTATCAGGCTCTTTTCTTGTTATATTCCCCAAAATCCTCAGCTAAGTATAGTATTTTGTCATTAAATTGAGTCATCATTACCGCTTTCTCTCTTACTATCGTTGAGGAATAATGATTTGGAATCGTTTGTTTTCACTCTTGAAATCTGATCCTAACTTTATGTACAGTAATCATAATACATGGATTTTAAGTAATAATTCCACATGTCATTTTTCTAAATTAAAAATATCTCATATAATCCATAAAACTTTTATTATAGTTTGTGTTGGGAGTGGATTGTGTTATCTTTATTTATTCACAAACCTCCCACATGTATATATTTTGAGCGAATTAAGTAAACATAAACTTTTTTATAGTGTGTCAATATCCTAGATTTTGATTCTCTATTGACCTATGATTATATTATTATTCTTCACTACGGAAAAAAATATCTGGCTTAGACACCAATTGATAGATAATCGGAAACAATCATGATTAAAAGTAACCCTTCCTTTGGAGTAAAACGCTGTATTATATCACAATTGCGTATTTAAATTAAAGAAACTCACAATCCTCCTTGAATAGTCACACAAGTAAGCAGGCCAACGGAGTCCGGAGACAATCTCCCTCCGTTACGGAAAAAGCCTAACCTGCTCCGTAACACCGCTGATGGTGTCAGTTGGTTGCCTGTGTTTACTAGACATTCAAACCACATTTTTATCGAACATCACCTTAATACTATCTACTTCTTGATTATATCTTTTTGACCTCACTTTATTCTAGAACTATCTTCTTCGACCATCGACTCTACGAGAATAAGTGGAGAGAGGCGCTCCAGTCGCGGTACGAGTTTCGGTCCAAGCCGTGCTTCTCTCCGTAAACATAAAATACATTAAGTGGCGCCCGAAACAGGGACTCTGAGTCCTGCGCTTGCTGCCACTAAGGATGTGACTCTCGCTCACATCAATCACATTATTTTTGAAAATTACATCGATCTCTTCAAAGAAATCTTCGTTCTTTTGTACTTACATTGGACAGATTCAAGAGTTAGTTAGGGATAACCCTCCAATACTTTAATTTTCTTTATTTTTACTTTAACAAAAATTTAACATGTCTGAAAAAAATCAAAACACAGACTTGGAAACAAGCACAGCTTCTGATAGCCAAGAGAATTTGGACTTTGATCCATCTCTTGCAGCTGTTGCTCTGGATCCACGTGTAGAACAGCGTCTGCGTGATGATCAAAATAACAGCAATTAGAAATGAATGTAGGAATGAATGTAGGAGTGAATGATGAAAATAAAAATAGGGTAGAAGTCACCAACTCTGACACACCCTTGGGTTCCAACTCTGACATAAAAATGGTTTCCAACTCTGACAAACCTTTTAATCAGTCCGAGATGGATGCCTTGCTTATTAAACTTAAAAAGCAATGGACTCAAGAAAATAATGGTGAAATCAGTCAGGTTGAATAAGAACGTTCCAGCTCGAGATTCAAGTTATATGCCTCTGACCTATGATGCACATAGAATTGCAAACGCCTAAATAATTACCACTTCTTTCTAATGATCTTGATAAACCCTTCCTAGTTTCCCAATTTCACCACCATCCAAACCTTCCTCATAATCAATTAGTTATTTGTGGAAACTTCCCAAAAATCATTATCTTCCTAATCCTAATCTTATTCCTAATCCTAATCTTATTCATAATCCTAATCTTATTCCTAATCCTAACACTTATTGCCAATCTAAACTTTTCCTAATCCTAAACTTCAGCCTAATCCCAGTCTTCTTCATAATTCTATACCACCAGTAAATTACTTTACCCACCTAAATCTCTCTTGAGAAATCCCGACATGGGTAGAGGCACTAGAGAATCTTTGTCCCCAATACAAACAGGAGGAAATCTGATTCTTCCGAAAGAAAATAATAGCGTTGCTACAACCCCACGAGAACAAGTTCCCGTAAATCATTATCCGGAGCACCAGATGTCTATTGACCCTCAGTCGTATTCTGGTTGTTTTCCACAAGGATTACCACAACGACAATTTGAACGTCGTATTCCCGATCCAAATGAACCTTCTATGTATTCAGGGCCACAAATGAAACAGAGACTTGACATGTTGGAGGAGGCCATTGTACTCCTCACACAGTTGCTCAAGAACTCTCAAAAGCTTAAGGTTGTGGACCCTGGAAAATTTAAATATGAATCAGAACAAGATCTCTTAGTCTATTTGGCTGATTTTGAGGCGTACTGTAGCCTTCATTATCCCAATGCCCATCACCAATGGTTGAGACTGCTAGGACGACAGCTAGAAGGCAAATTTCTTCACATATACCGGGAAATCATAAAAGATGACCATGAATACTTCTCTGTACGGGATAATCTAGTATGTTGGTATAGAGATGAGGAAAGAAAGAAAAAAGAGTATAGAATACAGAAGTATCATGCCGCTCATCGATACCCCAACGAGAGCATTAAAATGTTTGCCCTTCGGTTAGAACGCCTGGCTAGTCAAGCTTATCATGGACACGATATGAGAGATCATGATTCCCTTACGAATAGGCTTCCGCTTCTGTAGTTGCCTCCATAGTATTGAAACTTCAGTCCTTTCAAAGTATATAAAATGATTGGAGTTGAACGGTACAGTAGAGCTCACTGGGAGAAATATTGTGAATTTTGCAGACTCTTTAGACTGTGATAACTTTACTGCTTTCCAAATTCCAGTCCCAATCAACCACCTCTTGAGATTGATCCGATCAATTATTCCGACGCTGACCGATGGGTTGATCTAATACGAATCATATGGATCCAGTAGTACAATCAAATACTACCCTTCCGGATGATGACTGGTCTACGGAAAAAAAGTCGAGCAACGAAAAAAACTAAAGTCATCAGATTAAAAACTAACCATCGCCCCACCAATTCAGTCAACGTTAGTTCCTCCGGAAAGAAAAGCTACAGTCTTCTTTCCATAAACACCGAGTTCGTTAGTTCACCCCGGAACGGAGGACCGTTCCCAGGGGTATAAGTACTCAGCAACGGTAACTCGAAAAGTGTTCGGTCCCGGATACTGAGGGATCGAAGGATATCTCCTCTGTATTTTACTGTGGAAGAGCAGGACACGAAATGCAGAGATGCTATAAGTACCTTGGATCTGTAGGCTACTGCAAAAAAGCCCGGCCATCTCACATAGACGAATGTCGAAGCTAGGAATTCCCTCCATTCATCTCCCGTAAATAACCGAAAAGTAGTATGTCCCTTTTGTAGAGGTCTCAGCGCGGAATTGAGGTTGTACTCAACGCCACCCCTCAGATCTAGTAATCCCGAATCGAACTCTCCTAAAGCAATACCTTCAAGAAGCTGTTAAAGAATGTCTATTCAGAGATCATCTATCTCCTTGAAGCCCAGAAAATGTGTAATAATGCTAAACCAACTGAGGAAGCGCTTCCCCAACGCCTATTTGTTGGACCTTAGCGAGTACTGCAACTGTTATCTCATTATGAAGTCGGGCAAGGGGGGTTTGCTGGAATCTCACCAGAAAAAACCAAGTAAACCAATAGTCCCCGCAGATTTGAGTCACTCTGTGGAAAAGGACATTGTAAATGACTCTGCGAAAAACCTTGATGATCTTTCTTTTAAACATGATGGAAAGAATCACATGAATAAAGTTTCGTATCCCCTTTGTTCCTATGCTAGTGAGGACATGGTCGTCGCCATTAACTTGTGTCAGGCTGATATAGACCCATTGGTCGTCTGTGTCAAGTTGGATGATCATGATGCTCCCATTTATGATTGCCTTGTAGATAGTGGGGCGGGAGTAAATTTAATAAGTTCCGAGATTGTCCCTCTACTAGGGAAGTCCAAAGAGCTTTTAACTTCCGAAGACATAGGGAGTGAAGGCTATTAGTGGTTTCGGAAACAAAGAAAGGATTCCCATTGTTCATTATGTAAACCTAATCCTGAGGTTTAACATGGGTTTTGAAACTTATCCTTCAGCCTTCTTTATAGTTCCACAGGAATACATGGTAGATAACCCATTGATACTTGGTACTTGTGCTCTGAGGGATAACCACCTATTACCTGACATGTCCCGAAAACAACTGATTCCATTTCAAAGGGAAAAAAATGGATGTGAGTAGCCGAGGGCATTTCAACTTGTACAACCGGTTCCAATTTGAAGTCTCTCCACCATACAGGTAAAAAATATATCGGTAGTTGAATACTAATGTTAACGTACAGATTCATATGCTACCAAATAATGATCGTTACCCTTCAGATACTTTATGAAGGCTTTAAGAAAAAATCTTTAACAATATTAAATTGGCAAAAGTACCCAAACCAACAAAAGTCATGTCTAGAGACAAATGGTCTTGGAAAATGAACATTGTGGAATTACAGAATTACGTCTGGAATCTGTATATGACCGATTTCTTATGGACTTACTAATGCATTATAGTTGTGGCTCCAGAATCCGTGTGCCCACATCGGTCGGAACAACAAGTGCTTCAGTTGAGTATATTAAGCATTGTTGGCATCCAGGTCACCAGGGTAATTCAGGATATGTAGTGCGTGTTGCCCTGTTTGCCTCCAGATGCAGGAAAAACTGTTTCTTCCAAATACTCCACCCATGTTGAAAATCGATGGCAACTATCCCTTCGATTTTATGTGCCATGGATTTAGATTTCAATTCCTAAAATACTTTTAAGGGAAATAAGTTACTGCATGACGTATTGATCATTATTCTAAATGGGTGTTGTAGTTCCCATTGCCGACAAGTCCAGCTTGACCGTATCTCGGAAACTGGAACACCAAGTTCTCCCTTTCCTTCCTAAAGTTCCAAATCGTATATTAACTGATAATGGAACTGAATTTACTTCCCAGGTATTCCAACAGGTGTTACAAAAACACAACATTAAACATGTGAGAATATCTCCCCTTCATCCCTCGAGTAACGGTGTCTCAGAGCGATTTAACCGGAGTTTAATTCAACTACTGAAATGTTTAGTTCTGGAACAACCCGTACTTGGGATGAGAATTCTTCCTCCAATAATTAATTTATTAATAATACTTATCCATAGGCATGGACATGTCCCCTTCGGATACTTATTACAAAATCCATGACTCCAGTGCATACTTTTCGCCCAATATTGAGAAAGAGGGCAGTTTGTTCAACTTTAAACCTTTCAACGGTCGGTTCAAAAAGTAGCTCGTAAAGTCAAATACGAACGGGCCAAGGGCACTCTCTTAAATTTCATCCATAGTGGAGGGCCCCTTTACGTTGTGTTGGACGTACCCGAAATAGGGTAGCAATATGTCATCCAAAGGAATATAATCCCCCAGTAGAACTCAAAAAGTCCATTTTTCTTATTATGTGATTGGATGGATTGAGGATTCCGGGATATGTTGCAGAAAATTAGTCGACTCTGAAATAAGAAATTCAGTGATGCATTTTTCTCGGACGAGGAGAGTTTGTTGGATGGGGATGATGAAACCCCCGAATCTCTAGTATGCTTTGTGAAGTCTGAGATTGATCTCAGCTAATTCTTAATTAGGTCAGAGTCCAGTCGCTGATACCTCTTTGTTTACTTAATGTGATCGATGATTCCCTGGCGGGAGGAAGCTGATTTTGAGGGATTCCTTTAACTTTTAATCCTATCTCTGTAAGTGACTATATTCAACTGCCCAAATTAACTCCTGTAATAGAGCCCACTTCTTGGGATCAAAGGGAAAAACTTTAACATTATGTATTGGAGGAGGTGGTTCCTCGGTTGTTCTTCAAAGTCCTAAAAATCTTCAGGTCAGCAAAGAGGTTAAATTTTTGGCTCACCTCAAATCTCGTAATTACCATTTCAACTATACCATTCTTTGGAACGAATCTAATTCTAACCATTCTAGAAATTCTACCTGAGATAGATTCCTTGATTCTAGGTTATAATCGAACAGTATATTAATAAATATTCCGTCACTAGTTCTCAAAGAGCCATCGGTAGTTACCCTGGACGGTTCAACCATGAAACGACGATACTTACCCCCTGTATTATAAAGATATATTGAATAGTTATTCTCATGAATACCCTAGTAAATTTAAATACCCCTCTATCCTTTCTCCTGTAAGGTTAACTAATAATAATGAAGTTCTTATAGTTTCACAAGCACAGCAGTTGGGAAAGTACTAAATCTATGGTTAAAACATCTGGAGTTGGCATTTAACGGTCCCCGTCCTTTTTTTATGGTTTATAGACCATAAACTATTCCTTCCTCAGTCCTTCCTTCTGATATCTTATGGATTCGTCAGGGAGAGAGTTCTGTGGGTGATTTGCCGGATCGATGGGGTTCAAACCCTTTATACCTAAGATAGTTCTTCCAGCATCTCGAACAGACCTAATTTTTGATTGTTTCAGGCCCGCCAATAGTAATCTCTATTCAATGATGTTACCCTCGTCGGATGAAAATGGTCTCTTCCCCTGTCTCGAGAGACTAAGAATTCTCCCTTTTAAATAGTGAGTGTGAGGGAAAATTTTCGTGATCACCACAACGATCCATTTGGATAATAGTAATTTGACTTTGGTCCATATAGATATGAAATCTTGGAAGAAATGCAATTGCCTTGTTCCTCCCCGTACTAGAAGTAGAGGATTGGTTCCCAATTTCCCGAATGTAATGTCTACTCCCATAGAATATGTCCGTCACAGGAGACGTACCAGTCTTTTATAACCTTCTCTGTGTTATAAATTGACAAGTTGATCTTTCCCTGAGATGAAATAAATAAGCTCAGAAATTTGTTAGCTTTGTTTCATCTGTTTGAAAAATTCCTCTGCAATTTCCTTTAATAAAAGTTCTGTGTTCAACTACTGATTGAAAAAAAAGCTAATATAATGAGCAAAATGACTTATCTCAAACTAAGAACCAGATAAGTTTTCTCTCTATCTTTCTTAATCTCTTCATATACTTCCTTCTTAACTATTTATTTAAAACTATAAACATTTTCCTATATGGAAGTGGTCTTGGAGGAATGCTTTCTAGTATGTCTGATCGTCAAAAATTTCAAATTATGAGACGAATATCCCTCCTAGAGAAAAATTTTCTTGCGCTAGATTGATCTATGGAGTGATGTATTCTGTTGCTATGAGTATAGACTAATTAAAAATTCTACAAATATATATGAATTTGTGTGATTGCATTACCCAGAAATAAAATCAAAAAGCATTGATTACAGATATTATACCGTCATATAATTAGGAAATTTTCATTACAAAAATATACTTATGGAATAAATATATTCATTGAAAACCACCTGCCCTCTGAGTATTAAATATATTTAATATATATAATATATATATATTATATATCTATATTAGATATTATATATATATAATATTTATTATATATTATATATATATACAGTATAATATTCAATAATATATATATAAATTATAATATATATATAATATATATATTATTAAAATGAATACTGTGTGTATATATACTGTACATGTGTTAACAGTATATATTGTACTGTATCCTCCGCCCAACGAGCTGCATGTTTCATGAAACAGTGTTGGAAGTTGCGGAGCTTTAAACACTATTTTACAGATTTTCCTGGTTCCTGATGAGAGAAATTTCGCCCTTGTCCAATCAGATGTAAATAGCTGGATGTGCGGAATTTTCATTCTAAAATCATAGGTCTAGTGAGAGAGTAATTTATGGAGTAAAGATTAGTAATAAAAAGAATAAGGAAAACGACCAGATAGAACTAAGTCTGGTGGAGAAAGATATATATAAAATATTTTTAAATTTTAAAATTCATAGAGTAGCAGAGTACAGGGTTTTCGTATTGAATTTAAGGATTGGTGATGGATCCTTTCTTCATTACTATGTGGAAAGGAATTATCGTAATACGTTAATCAGGTTATATTTGACAAACCTGAAATACATAGTTTATTGTCCAAACATCTTCTAAGAGTAAACAATTTAAATTCTAGTATTAGAATTCCAGTACTTTGTTCCCTTTCTTTTTTATTTCAATAGTTGAGTCAGTTCTCAGAGTTAATAGTGGACCGTTATTCTAACATTGTGGGTTCCTCGAGAATATAGTGAGAGAGAGGAAATGAGTTAGTTTACTCTGATTCATTTTGTCTCCTGACTGACTGTTGAATATTAATACCTTAGCCAGTAAATATTTATTATGTGCATTTTTTTTATTTTTTCATTATAAAATTCTATAATGACTCGATTACGTGCTCGATATATTGACTTTTCAGTATGGATTGGGTGAAGTAAAAAATCTTGTCGGTTTCCAGAGTACCGTGAAGTCAACTCCTCCGGATGAAGTTTTTTTTAGCGCCTTTACCAATGGGTCTCAAGGCCCCTAATGAACCAACTGTAAGACCATAGTCATATAGTGTCCCTGACCAGATGGTTAAAAAACGCAGGATCGGGGGAAAAACACTGAAACCCATATCATGAACGTTGATGATCTCGTCCGATGGATGCTAAACATCACCGGGATCGTATGAGCCAAGAATCATGAGTTCCAAGCCACCTTTATATATATGTTCGCCTTAACAGATTCCTCGCTTTTAAACAAAAGCGTATCCTCCATGAATGGATTCGATAATGCACACTGTCTCCTTTGATCGGATCTCTGTATTTTCACCTTCAACCAAAGTACCAATGGCCGAAGAGGAACAGTGTCCGAGGAGAACCGACATATTGACTTATCCATCCATAAAGATGCTTTCAATTAAAGCGGAGTAACGTAAGTCACCCATCATATCCAAAACTTCAAGAAAAAAGAACCCTTAATGGACCATTCCTCCGGTAATCCCATAAACGGAATGGTATCCAGTATTAATGAAACTGATCATCATTTCTCGATTTCGATACTGGGTCATGATGTAAATCTTTCCCACAGAATAATATTCACCGAATGTTCTACCACTTATGGTACAACCAGTCTGTAAAAACTGTCTTCCCTCAAAATATATTATCCAATTGTACAGAAATTAGTATGTTCCTTCCCATGATTAACAGGAACATAGTTGTCTCTTAACATCCCTTCTCCTCAGTCCAAATTATCCAACCGAGATGAGTCCTCAGATCGTGTGCCTTTGTGTACCTTCAACATCCTTTCTTTAGTTGTCATTTCCCAATGTATCCTTTGGACTTGAGTCTGTCTCTGATCCCAGCGTTCAAGTAATGTACTGCGTTAAACAGGCTTTACGCTGGATGATGGAGCAAAGGATTCTGTACGATTTGATGCGGGAAGTTCAACGTAACGAGGAAAGGAATCTGTGTTCGTCTTTTCGTCGCTTTGCCTTAAGGCAACAGATAATAAATTCTTTCATTATGATTATTTAATAATGTAAAACTTATTTATATTGTAGTTATAATTAAGGTCCTGTTGTCCCTTACTCTTCGTAGTTCTATGCTCTTGCCGCTCTCTTTCACTCCCACTTTCTTACTGAACGACCGTTGGAAAATTGAGGTGGGGCAGAGGTTTGAGAGTTTAGCGGGGAGAGTATAAGGGAGATTGTTGTTCGTGACCATAGTTGCTGCCCACTTGACGCTGAAGTAACCCGTAAGTAACTGTTTAGTAAGTGTTAAAGATTTCGCACTTGATCAATGTCTGGTACAATACGCTCCAGCCTTTGGACGTATGAGTGATATTATGAGTACTCATTTATGCTTTTATAATTACTCAAAACTTTATGAATATTTAAGATGCTATAATTATGTTATCTCTTTTTAGTTGTTGTATCATAATTAATGCTATATCTTGCTTGATAATATTATTAAACTAAATCAATTTTGTTAACAAGTCTTAAAGAGTACATAGTGTAATTGTACTTACCAAAAACAACTC
Organism: Trachelipus rathkii; assembly: GCA_015478945.1. Classification (NCBI taxonomy): domain Eukaryota; kingdom Metazoa; phylum Arthropoda; class Malacostraca; order Isopoda; family Trachelipodidae; genus Trachelipus; species Trachelipus rathkii. The sequence goes on along the minus strand of JABUQX010093184.1, from coordinate 19,513 downwards.
ATAACATAACGTAGAAGTACTGGAAGTTAGATTGTCCAGATTTTTCCAGGTAGGGAGTTATTGAAAATTACTGTAATATATTTAAGTCAATTTATTGTCATAAAGATTTATTTAATGTTATGTGTGGTTAAAGCAGTAATAACACCTAAACACGTTATTGTGGCATTTACTATCAAAAGAAACCAGAAAACTATTGAAATCAATGAAAAACCCCTCTTGGAAATCGAAAGGGTGAGTTCAATAAAGTAATAAAGTACATATAATATTATATGTAAAATATACTGTTATAAATGAAGATAACGAGTGCTCAAATGTAGCAATACCTTTTATTATTATTTTGACAGGGTTTTTATTTCTGGTCTCAAGTTTCAATTCATGGTTTCAATTTGTAGTTCTGGTCTCAATTTTTAGTTCCAGTTTTCAATTTTAGGACAAATTTCATTCTCTGGTCTCAATTTAAGTGCCTGGTTTCATTCTGTTGTGAATTCAGCTCTTTTTTGTTTATCCCCAAAATCCTCAGTTAAGTATAGTATATTTGTCATAATTGAGTCAGAATTTCTACTTCCTCCCATACTTCATTGCACGAATAATATTTGGAAATCGCTTTGGTTTCAGCTCATTGATTCTGACTCCGGAGTTTTGGAAACTCATGTACATAAGTCATCAATACATGGATCTCTAAGATCATAACTTGCCAATGTATATATCTCATTTAAATAATATCATATCGTAAACTTCTTATATCTTTTATTTAGTATTATTTGGGAATGGACTGTGTATTACTCTTGTAGCTATTCAAAACTCCACATGTATATATTGAGAATAAGTAAAACAAAACTTTTTTATAGTGTGTCAATATCCTAGATTTTGATTCTCTATTGGAACCTATGATCGTATATTATTATTTCTTCACTACAGAAAAAAAATATGCTGCTTAGACGCCATTGATAGATAGATCCGGAAACAACTCTAGTTAGTAAACCCTTCCCCTCCTTTTCCCTCCATTTGGGGTGACCTGAAAATTAATAATCACAATTGCGCTAATTTCTAAACTTAAAAACTCTACCAATCCTCCCTTGAATAGTCAAAAGTAAGCAGGCCAACGAGTCGGAGACAATCTCCCTCCGTTACGGAAAAAGCCTAACTGTCCGTAACCCGCTTATGGTGTCAGTTGGTTGCCTGTGCTTACTAGACATTCAAACCACATCTATTGAACATCAACTTAATACTATCTACTTCTTATTATATCTTTTGACCCCCGAATTATTCAATATTCTTCGATCATCGACTCTACGAGAATAAGTGGAGAGCAGCACCTTCCAGTAGGGCTACGAGTGTTCATCCCAGCGTGCTTCTCTGCCGCACATAATATATCATTATATATATTATATATATTTATTTTTATATATATTATATATTAGATATTATACTTATTATATAATTATATATATATGTATAATCTATATATACTATTATATATGTGTGGCGGGCAGGGGGGGCACGTTGGCCACCCTAAATCTTGGCGAAATAAAAAATTATGAACCTTATATGTTTTTGCCAGACGACGTTTCTAAGGGTTTAGTAGTAGAAAAACTGAAAAAAAAAACTACACTCAATCGAAAGATAATGAAGTAGTAATTATAAATTACTAACATTTATTATTTTTTTCTAAGTTTTTAAAGAAATTTAAATTTTTCATATTGGCTTTAAAGTCAACTAGCTTTGTGCTTTTATTACAGATAGATTCTTTGACATTATTCTCCACTAACTTCAGATATTGTCATAGCATTTGCGCGATGCCAAAGCTGTTAATCAATCACGGAAGGCGTACCGTTGATATTCAGCTGCAGACAACACATTAAAAACAACAATTGCAGAAATTAAGAGAAATCTTACAGCAAACCTGGGACATAATGTTTATATATATATATATATATATTATATATATATATATATATATATATATATATATTATATATAGTATGTATATATATATATATAAATAATATATATATATACTATATATAACTATATATATATATATATATATATATATATATATATTATATATATTAGGATATATATACACACATATATATATATATATATGATTATATATATATATATATTATATATATTATAATATATATATAATATATATATATTATATACAACCAACTACATAGCAAGAGCAACGACCACTAAAGGAGTATCCTCCACACCGTCTAGCGCACAAATCACGAACGCACCCCTAATATATATATATATATATATATATATATATATATATAATACTATATATATATTATCTATTTATATTATATATAATTTATATATTATTATATAATTATATATATATATTATATATATATACTAGATATTATAGTGATGCACGGAGAGTAGTTTTGCGCGGAGGCCGAAGAATTGCAAAATTTTAATTCGGCGGATGCTGGAGTCTCCGGCCGAAGAGAATTGAAATTTCATGATATTACTTACCATTCTATATTTTGTTTTTTTTTTTTTTTTTTACAGTTATCACCACCGCTCACGGGCAAAGCCCTATTCAAGGAGGGGGTGTTATTAAAGTATATATATATATATATATATATAATAATATGATATTATATATTATATATATATATTATATATATATATATATATATATTATAATCATTATATATATATATACTTATTAAATAAAATAATTATATTTTTATAAATTATTTTTATATTTAAATATATATATAGTATATATAGAAGGCTTGACTCTAACATGTAATTATTAATGCACCTTCTCGTCCGGATCCTAAGTAGTAAATACCTAGAGAATTTACACTCCTTGAAGAGGGCTAAACCCGAGATGTGAACTTTAATGAAATAATAAAAAAAGTTATTAATTATTAATTAATTTAATAAATAAAAGCGGTTTAAAAAGAAAGAAATATTCGTTAAATGGCTTGGGGAAGCGAGAGTAAATCAATTAAAGATTTAATTACTTTATGCAGGAAAATTGTAGGTCATTTTAGTAGATCACGAATTCATATCTAAATCATATTAGGAATTTTAAAAATCTCAAAATTTGCCAAATACACAAGCTTATCCAAGATGTGGACACAAGATGGAATTCATCATATTTTATGCTGCAAAGGATCATAGAGCAATAAATTGCAATTACTATAAATCTCTTCAAATTCGAAAAAATAATCTAGATATCGGCCCGACGAAAATCTACCTCGCCATACCCCCCCCCAGCGCGACCGCCACTGCACACATGCTCAAACACGAGCAATACGGAGTCGACGAAATCGCGCGCTCCCCGACATGAGGTGAGACACCAGGTTTAATTGCAAATCACTGAAAGCTAATGGAGAATATAATAAGATGATACAACCATTTGTAAGAATTAACTAAGAGCGAGTGATGATGATGTAGATTTATCTTTTGTAATACCTGCAGTTAATGCATTGCAAAAATATTTAGCAAAAACTTGGAAGGATAGCGGTGTAAAAACTATGAAAGATGAACTTTTAAATTCTGTTACTGAACATTTTGGTACTATTAAAGAGAAAAAACTTATGTACTTGCAAAAGTTCTAAATCCACAATACAAATTAGCTCCCTTTGATATTATTGATCAGAATAAAATAAAATTCATGCTCAAAGAAGAAGTAAAACTTTTTATAAAAGCTACAATGATGATCAAAGATGATCAGGTTCTCATACAGGATTCACATGAAGAATCTGAAAATGAAACGCAGATATTGAGAAGAAAACACATTCTTCAATTTTCTGTAAGTGCTTTGATGACATGCAACAAGAAATCGCAGAAGAAAATGAAGAAATATTCAGATACATCAAACCAAGGTGCGAACTGATCAAAGGAGGAAAAAAGTTAAAATTGAAACGTAGAAGCAAGCAGTGAGAGAAAACACATTAAATTCGAAAATTTACTATTCAAAACTACATAAGGATAAATAATTTGCAGCAACACTTTATGGAACGAATCGGATGCTGATGCCACTTATGTGGGAAAGAAGAAAAGCTCTTTATATCTGATTCATCTTCCTGAATTGAGCTAGGAAATATCTCTCTGCTCCAACTTCAAGTGTATTTAGCGAGAGATTGTTTAGCCAAGCAGGAAATATTTATAAGAAAAGAATGTCTTTCGTCAACATAAGCTGATCAGCTCCTGTTTCCTCATCATAATTTAAGCAAATGATATTTTAAAAATTAGAGAATGGTTGCCTAAATAGCAAATGCATAGCTATTTAACTTTCCTTTCCACTGACTTTGTGCTTAACATATAAATTTAATTTTCTCAAAATTATATTGTGATACTCTATACAGTATCCGATAAACAAGTGGTAATGCACTTGTATAAATATATATATATATTGGTCAGCATCCCGAAAAGCCAGGATGTACTAAAAAAACCTATAAGACAGGTACACGAAGAATAAATTCATTTATGTAAATCAGGAGACATTTTTACCGGAAATTAAACAAAAATAAAAAAATACGCTTTTTAAAAATTAAATTGTTAAAAATTTGCAGTTTTTTGAAAATTCAAAGATGCCGCTTACTCCGAGTGAGACGTGGAAAGATGCCCAAATGTCCCACTACGTACCACTAACGATACCTCGGACTAAACAAGAACGATTGATAGTCGAGTTTCTCAGGCCTCGGCGACGACGGCCCTCTGTCCCTCGTTGGCTCGAACCCCTAAAAGGATATAAAAAGAAAAATAATATTTCTTCCAAGCTCGAGCAAAGTCAAGAAATTAAATTCAGAGTTTATATAATGACCCTTTCAAGGTTCAATTTTAGCGTGCACTGAAGATTTTTACTAATATTTAATGAGTTATTAATAAATATTTTAGAATAACAAATAAATTTTTTTTAAGTTTCTTCGATGAAATTATTTCTTTGAATCAAAAATAGTATAGTTTATGTTTCTGTAGATGTTGGATAGCTATTCTAGTTACATGCCTGATACTATTTTCAGTGGATGCTGGCCTATTATTATTCAGGGTTGGTTCACGTATGTACTTGACTCTGTACTGTACTTAAGTAATTTATTGGTTAGTACTTGTACTTGAGCCTTTGTCTTAATGGTATTGTCGCTTTACGAGAGATCATTGGTATCTTGCAAAGTACTTTTCGCATATACTTGTACCTGACTTTTTGTACTGAGCTCTTTTGCTTGGTATGTACTTGTACCTTGGTAGCTTGTTGCTTGGTACTTGGCAAGTATTGGCATTTGTACTGTACGTGTACTTTAATGTACATTTTTGGAGAATTGTATTGTACTGCAGCCTTTTGTACTTCGGTGCTTGATGCTGGTACCTTGCAAGTACTGCTTTGGCCATTTATTACCTGCAATATTTTTCATTTTCTTTTCAAATTTTTACCTGTTAATTGATAAGAATTTAGATAGTAAGAATAAATGGTGACGGTTGTTAATATGTCGATTTATAATATATATATATATATTATATATCATTATATATTATATATTATATATAATTATATATAATTATTATATATCCATATACACGTCGTTCAATAAATAGTCAATAGTATTCCTATATTTAAGAAATTTTATATATTAGAAATATATATAATACCATATAATACTATATATATTATTCAATCAGCATCATCATACAAATCCATATCAACACAACCTTTTTTCAAATTTTAACCCCCAAAGACTGGGGTAATAATGAGTGGTAAACTATGTAACCAGAAAACAAGAAAATAATGCTATAGAAGAAATAAAATGAACAAAAACAAAAAGACTAGAGAAAGAAAATAACAGAAAGAATAAAAACTTAAACCTCCCTTTCAAATAACTATTAAAGTGGAAAACTCGCCAAGCAACAAGAAAAAAAGAATAATCCACTCATTAGAACAAAAGCTTCTATAATGGGGGGCAAAGACGCGCGTGTCTAGAAAAAACCCCCAAACGTCCGGGTGAATATATGGAACATCTCAGCCAATGTGCCAAGACCAAGGGTTCATCTCCTTAGACACCAAGCCCAAAACGTAAAGAAAAAAAGGGGGGCCGCGCCATTTTCCATAACTACTCTCTAATCACCAAACGGTCTAACATAGAGCACATTATGGTTAATAACAACAGTAATTCTGTGTGCTAACCCCCAAAACATTTTAAATTTCAAGCACACAAGCTAGCCAAAACAACATCAAACAATTTTTGCCACTTCCTTTAATCTCAGATCTTCAGTTTATGTTTTCCGAATCGAGGGTATTTACTCCAAAGGTGTTCCTTTTCCTTCTGCTACATCTATTCTTGGTTTCTAGTACAACTCTTTCAACAATTTTTCTTTTACCTCTTTACCTCTCCTTTCAACTAGTTGTTCAAGGATCCCTTTCTTTTTAACTTTCCCAAGATTTAAATTCCTTTCCTCTTTTGACTCATCTAAAGGCTTATCCTGAAGTTCTTCTACAGATAAATAATCATTCTCAGCTCTTTCTTCAATTTTAGAATCGTCAGCGAAATCAGTCGTTGAATTCTCAGCTGGTATATCGATTGCTGCAGATTTCTCTGCTGATTCCTTATTTATTCATGCTTCCTCTATTGAGCCAGTATTACAACCTGGAGAACATGTACGACTAAGGTTTTGAATCTTTTTCAAAACTAATTTTGTAACAACAGATATGACCTTCTGAATCAAGATGTCTTCTTCCGTAATCTGTTGAACAGAAGAGGCCTCTGACATTGTCAGCCTCTTATCGTTCTCCGATATTTTTATTCTCTCTTGCAAATCTTTTCTCAAAGTTTCATTTTTTTATCCTTCTTGTTTGGGGACTCGCGTAAATTTTCATTTTCCGCGGACAACTTGTTCATTCTTTCAATAAGCTGAGAGGTTTTCTTATCTGCCTCTCCTTTCTGTTCTTGTGATGTTTCAATCATACGCCTTTCTTCTTTATTCTCCGCATCGCTTAACGACCTACACCTGTTCAGTGTTTCGTTCTCTCGTTGGAACTCTATGAATTTTTCACGGGTGACTTCATCGATATACGGATCTTGATTAATTTCAGGTGTGGCGGACTCTTCATTCTGTAAATTAGTCATATTACTCGCGCGTGGCGTTATCACTTGTTCGACAGGGTCCTCCGCTGTACCTTCAAGCGCTGTGGACTCTTCCTTCTGTAAGTTAGTCGTTTTCATGCGCACGACGTCACCCCTTGTTGTGACAGGGTCTTCACGCATTCTTACGACAGAATATTCCCTAATATTAAATCATAGATGGCGTCGTTGAGAGCTATAGTTTCAACACTCCTCGTGTAATAGGGTGTGTCGACATCGATCGCAACAACAGGTGCGTCTCTAATCGTGTTACCTATTAGCAGCATTTGCTTCCTCTTTCCAGTCCTCTGGTCTGCTGATGTATAATTCTTCTTGACGATGACGCTGTCACAACCAGTGTCCCTTAACACATTCCCAGCAATTCCGTTAATCTTACCGCTGACTACGGGCATCATTGCTTTCTGAACATTAGTTCTTACACTTTTACTCTTCACACACGCGACTCTGACGACTGGTATCGTTTTGCCACATGCTAAAGCAATTCTGTTGTCTACATCGACGTGTTTCATAACATCTTCGTCTTCATTAGCTCTCTGATTTCCATGTGTCGGTATAGTATCAAGAGTACAATCTTTATTTTGCTGCTTAATTTCGTGACCGACCCTTGTTATGGCAGCAGCCGCTCTTTCTCCAATTATTACTTGATTGACTATTGTAATTTTTATATTGATTGTCTCTTCTGTAGGGGTTGTAGTTTTTACAGTCAATAGCCTTGTTCCCCTCTTACCACATTTAAAGCACGTTGTCTGGCTTTTTTGCCTTTCAAAATTATGGTAATTTTCATAGTTTTACAGTCAATAGCCTTGTTCCCCATCTTATCACATTTAAAGCACGTTGTCTGGCTTTCTTAACTTTCAAAATTATGGTAATTCTCATTAACATCTTTCTTCTCCTTCTTCGAGGGGTCTTCCTTATTAGTCGTCGACGATAAGTTCCTGTTATGTGCGAGGAGGTAGTTCTCTGCCTCTTGTGCTGTAATATCAAGTTTGCTAATTTTCTTTTCTCTCAAGAAAGTCGTAAGTTCTTTTGGGCACGTGTTTAAAAACTGTTCGGCCACTATTAGGTTTATGATATCAATAAAATCTTTATTGATTTCCGCAAATTCTGTTTATTTTATCACATAATTCTTTAATCTATCAATAAACTGTATAGGCCTTTCATCGCTGTATGCTTTCCCACTCCTGAATTTCAACCTATAACCGTCTTCTGTTAGGTTGTAGCATAATAGAAGAGCATTTTTCAGCTTATCATAATCCTTTGAATCCTCCTTTGTGATGCGGGAGTACGCTACAAGAGCCTTTCCTGTCAATAGAGCGCTGAGGTGAGAGACCCAGTTTCCTCTATCCCATTCATTTATCTCAGCAAACCTTTCAAATATTTCCAAATAACAATCTATCTCATCCCTATTATCGGTGAAAGGAGGAAGTTTCGGTACCCTCGCTTTGACATCATTATTATTCGTAATTTGATGTTGAGTAGAGTTGCCAGTTTGTAATTCGATTCTTCTAAGCTCCAGCTCATGCTCTCTTTCTGTGCCGCTTCTCTTGCAGCTTCTCTTTCATCTGCTTTGCTTGGCTCGTTGTGCAGCTACTCTCGCAGCTTCTCTTTTAGCTGCTTCTTTGCCTTCTTTCTCTTTCAGCTGCTTCTCCTTTAGCTTCTCTTTCTGTTGCTTTCTATAGCAGCTTCTCTTTCTGCCGCTTCTCTAGCAGCTTCTTTAGCAGCTTCTCTTTCTTCTTTTATAAACTCTCAGGCTTCTTTCCCTTTCAAGCCAAGTTCTTGAGCAATTTTTGCCAGCGAATCGTATCCAGTGTATCACTGATCATTCACGGAATAGGCCCCCAATTATGTTTTCGCTTCTCTACTTTCAAAAGCTTTCCCGGACAGGCCGACCAATTATGTCACAATAAGTCCGTCCCTTGTACCTCCGCGACCCTCCAGAATTCTTTTATTCGAAACCAAAAATAAAAATAGATCAATTGCTTAGGATACAATTCATTTCACAGATTTCAATCTTAGACCGCAAGAAGCTATATAATATTCACTAAACCTTTTAAATCCCAAATCACATCTATGTCATTAGTAGACTCCAATGGACAATCAATAGTCCCTCGCGTAATTCATAAGTCACTCTTTAGCGTATTGTTTCTGAAATAGCTTGCAGCCACTCACAATATCTTCTGATGACTTCAGATTGAATTCAGAATATATCTTCTCCAATGATTACAGGATGGCTCTAATATAATTCTCACAAGTGGATTCAAAATTACTTCCCAAAATCGTTCTTCTCAAGTCGTTACGAATTCCTTTAGGGTAGTTTCCCTTAAGTGAACGCTAGTCACTTCAAACACTCTCTAAATATAATATTCTTCTGATGAGATATTCCACGTGAATTAACATCCAA
>JABUQX010093184.1:0-5000 GCA_015478945.1 Trachelipus rathkii | reverse complement strand
ATATATATATATACCATATATGTATATATAATATAATATATGTAATATAAAGCTAGCATATAATATATATATATATATATATATATATATATATACCTCTACTGCCATATATATATATATTTGCTGCGGAAGTATTAATTTCTCTTGTTTTAGTATATTTAACGTACAATAGTTGCGGTTGCGAATTGCGGTTGCGACCGCAATTCACGGTCTACCGCAATTGCGTTTGCGGTATTGCGTTTGCGGTTGCGATCGCATTTATTTCTTACGAATTGCGATTGCGATTGCGCCGCAATTATTTTTTGGAGTTTGCGGGCCCAGCACTGTATAATATATATATATATATAGCCTTATATATATATAATATATAATAACTTATATATATATATATATATATACTATACTATATATATATATATATAACCTTAACCAACGCTTATATAGCAACAACATATACTGCTGCTATATGCTATGCTAATACATATAACATATATATATAATATATAACATATATATATATGCTCATAACTGCTCTGCCATATATATGCCTGCTGCTGAATGTATGTAATATGTATATAATAACATGTAATATAATAATAATAATATATATATATACAACAACAATAATATATATATAATATATTAATAATAATATATATATAATATATATTCAATATAATAATAATAATATAGTATGCTCCAATAATAATATATGTAATAACAATCATATATGTAATAATAATATTAATATGTATATATATATATATATATAATTTATATGTATATATAATAATAATAATAATAATAATGTGTGTAATATGTAATATGTAATAATAATATATATATATATGTAATATATATATATAATAATAATAACCAATAATATGTAATATGCATAATAATAATAATATATATTCAATATAATAATAACAATGTAATAATAATAATAATAATAATGCTTAATAATATAATAATAATATAATAATAATAATAACATAATAATAATATGTAATAATAATAATATATATATATATATATATATATATATGGACAGTGGTGGACTTCGTTAATATTAGGTTAGGTTAATTTAGGTTAAGTTTGGTTAGGTTAGGTTATGCTAGGTTAGGTTAGGTTAGGTTAGGCTAAGTTAGGTTAGTTTAGATTTAGGTTAGGATTTACCCTAAAATTATTAAAATAACGATACATTAATTATTATTGATTTTCGCTCCTGGAGTCAACCACTTATAAATAGCCTATATATATATATATATATAACCTTAACCTTATATATATATACTGTATGCTATATATATATATATATATATATATAATAACTTTATACTATGCATATATGCTGTATAACAACCTTATATAACCTGCCACCATATATATATATAACATACTGATATATATATAGATAATAATAATAATGTAATGTAACCAATAATAATGTGTATCTCAATATAATAATATGTATAATATAATGTAATATGTAATAATATTAATATATAATAATAATATATATAATTTATAAATAATAATAATATGTATGTATGTAATATATAATAACTTATCTTCTTACTTGCTCTTCTTCTTCTTCAACATAATATAACTTGTATAATAACCAATATGTATGTATATATATAATAATAATAACTCCAATAATAGCCAATAATAACAACATGTGTAATATATGTAATATGATTTATGTATATGTATGTATAAAAATATAACAATAATAATAACAATGAAAATAATAATAATAATAACCAATAATAATAACAATAATAATATATAATAATAATAATAATAATAATATATACTATAATAATAACAATAATAATAATAATAATATGTATATGTATACTTAATAATAATAACCAACATATAATATATATGTAACAATAATAATAATATTCTTTCATATCAAATAATAATAATAATGTATGTATGTATGTAAGATGTAATGTTAATAATAATAATAATAGCTAATATATAACAATAATAATATATATGTATATAATATGTAATATAATATATATACCATAATAATAACTAATAACTATATATGTATATATGTAATATATATAATATAAATAATATAATAATATGTATATGTAATAATAATAATAATAATAATAATAATATATATAATAATAATAATAATAATAATATATATAATATATAATAATAATAATAATATATATATATATATATATATATAATAATAAATATAATAATAATAATATAATTTGCATAATAATATAATATAATAATAATAATATATATATATATATATGTAATAATATATATAATAATAATATATATAATAATAGTAATATAGTGTATAATAATAATAATAACCAATATGTAACCAATAATAATAATAATGTAATGTAATGTATCTAGTAATATTAATAATAATAATAATAATAATGGATAATATATAATATCAATAATATAATAATAATAATATAATATGTAATAATATATATGTATAATATGTAATAATAATATTAAATGTAATAATAATAATAATAATATGGATATATATTCAATAACATATATAATAATAATATAATATGTATGTGTATAACCAATAATAGTAATAACCAGCCAACAATATGTATGTAATATGTAATAATATATAGCAATAACAAAATAATAATAATATGTATATATGTAATATGTAATATATACGGTGTAATAATAATAATAATAATAATAATATATGTAATAATATATAATAATATATAATAATAATATCAATATGTAATAATAATAATAATAATAATAATAATATATATGTAATTAATAATTAAAAACAACAATGTATAATAATGTAATAATGTATATATATAATTTGTATGTATGTAATATATATAATATAATATAACAACTTTAATAATATAATAATATATAATATATATATAATAATATATAATAATAATGTACAATAATAATAATTTATGTATAATAATAATAATAATAATAATATATAATAATAATAATAATAATATAATAATAATAATAATAATAATAATAATAATAATAATAATAATAATAATAATAATAATAATAATAATAATAATAATAATAATAATAATAATAATAATAATAATAATAATATATTTATAATAATAATAATAATAATAATAATAATAATAATAATAATATAATATATATATATATCCTTCAACATATATATGTATGTGTATATATATGTATATCAGTAATAATAATAATATATACGTACATAAAATTAATGATAATAATAATATGTATATGTATGTATTAATAATAATAATGTAATATATATATGTATGTAATAATAAATATAATAATATATATATATATATATAATAATAATATGCTATATATATATATATATATATATGTATATAATAATAATAATAATATAGCATATATATATATATGTTTATGTATATATAATAATAATAATATGTAATATATATAATATATATATAATATATAATAATATAATAATAATAATATAATATAACAATATATATATATGTATGAAAATAATAATAATAATATAATAATAATAATAATAATAATAATAATATGTATAATATGAGGATATGTTTATAATGTAATATGTAATAATAATAACCAATAACCAGCCAATAGCAATAATAATAATAATAATATGGCAATAACTAATATCTATAACAACAATAACCAGTAATAATAATAATTAGTAATATAATATAGTAATGTATATGAGAGTAATAATATACTTATAGCAATAGCCTTAATAATAACCTTAATATATATCTATATATAATATATATGTAATAATAATAATAATAATATGTAATAATAATAATAATAATAATATGTAATATGTAATATGTAATATGTATAATAATAATAATAATAATAATAATAATAATAATATAATAATAATAATAATATTAATAATAATAATTGTAATAATAATATGTATAATATAATAATAATAATAATAATAATAATAATAATATAATATATATATATATAATATGTAATATAATAATAATATAAATATGTATATAATAACAATATTATATATATATGCTCTTATAATAATATATATATATATATAATATAATATAATAATATGTAATAATATGAATAGGCCTATATGTATGTATAATAATATGTATAATAATAATATGTATAATAATATGTAATGCTAATAATATATATATATAATAATAATATAATATGTAATATAAATAATATAATATATATAATAATATATAATATAATATATATATAATAATAATAATATAATAATAATATATATATATATATATAATAATATAATAATAATATATAATTTATAATAATAATATAATAATAATAACATTAATAATAATGCTTAATAACCAAGCTAATGTAACGGAATTTAATTATAGCTTTATTCAGACATGTAATAATAATAATACGTATATGTGAATAATAATAATAACCTTTTCTTGGGCAACAAGAATAATATGTATTTTTAATAATAATTTTAGGGTCTGTATATATATATGTGTATATATATATAAATATATAATAATATGTGCCATAGTAACATTGTATGTATATATAATAATATATGTATAATGTATATGTATAATGTACCATAACATAATAATAATATGTAATAATAATATGTATGTATGTATTTTTTTATGTAATATATATGTAATATAATAATAATAATAATAATAATAATAATATATTATTAATATATATATAATAATATAATAATATAATAATAATAATAATAATAATAATAATAATATATAATAATATATAATAATAATATTAATAATAATAATAATAATATACAATAATAATGAAACTTAATAATAACAACCAATAATAATAATAATAATATGTATATAATATATCATAATAATAATAACCAATAATAATAATATGTACTAATAATAATAATAATAATAATATGTATAATAATAATATGTAATATAATATAATAT
>JABUQX010093183.1:60000-62820 GCA_015478945.1 Trachelipus rathkii | reverse complement strand
AATATGTTTGGTGATCCTCAAGATATATCTAACTTACTTATGTGGATCTATAAATGTTGGCCAAGGTACTAGCTACTAGGGCAGTATCGTGAGTCCAGCATAATATATGTATTTCCTTCCGCCTTACAATAACCTCATTAGTGAGAATGTGGTTCATGGGGAATATATCGCTTAAATTATCCATAAGAGTTCCATGAATATATTAGCTCTAGCGACACGACACAAGGGGAGAACCCATACTAAGACCGGAATTTTGTTTTTTGTGTCAAAGAAAAGTGTTAAACTAAATTCCAGAAGTTGTGTTCCTAATTAGGGCTAAGTAGATTAATTGTTTTTAATCTAAGTTATCAGAATACCCATAGTAATTATTGAATTGTTTTCGATCACGCGAACGCGAAATGAAATGACGATGGTTTAGGGCAGGTTAATGGAGGTGACAGAGTGAGTTACATTCAAACTTATAAAGGGAGTGCTACAGGGTGGGTTGAATGTTCTTTTGAGGATTATATGAGCAATCGCTAGTCTATATTTTAACGAGAATTGGGTTAAATCAGTAGTTCTGATGATGAGATTAATATCATTTGTTCGACAATCAAGAGGGGCAGTAAGTTTATTACGACGTAGCACTCTAGCATAATTAATAGGGTCAGAAGCTATGTAGAGAATTTGATAGGTGGAAGAGAGGGTATTAGGTTGCTATGGGTTTTTTAGGGATTCCTATTAGAATTTGGACAGGCAAAGGGAAGGTTAAGCTTTTAAATCATCTTGTGCAGGTGACCATGTGTGCGAAAAACACGAAATGTTTTTGAGTTTGTAATTAAAGTTATGTTGAAACGTTTATTATGGATTTCTAGTGATAAGGGAATACGTGCTTTTCTCAGAGAGTAGATTGTTACATTTATGTAGATAGTCAGTTTT
The DNA here is from genome assembly GCA_015478945.1 of Trachelipus rathkii. Lineage (NCBI taxonomy): Eukaryota > Metazoa > Arthropoda > Malacostraca > Isopoda > Trachelipodidae > Trachelipus > Trachelipus rathkii. The sequence goes on along the minus strand of JABUQX010093183.1, from coordinate 61,902 downwards.
GTTAAGTATAACTATATTATTACATTTGTTGGATCTTGTAATTATGATATTGTTGTTTTTTTGTAAGTGAATAGAGAGCTGTGTAAAATTAGGAGGGTGTTTTCTGTTTATTTAGGGAGTTGAAAATCTTATGAATAATTAGTCCTTCCATGAAATCCAGAGAGTGAGATTCTTCTTTGAAATTAGTTTTATATTTTTCAAAGTCCACAATAAATTTCGAAATTGGGTCCAAATTTTGGTAGAGAAAATGAGAGTCTGTAGCCCAAAATGATTTTTTGATCCATCGATAGTTCTAAATCTGATTTATTTACGATGTTATTAAAATTAGATTCTTTCACCAAACACTAATTTAATAAATAGTATTATTTGTTGTTAAGGGTTTTCTCTTTTGTTTTATTGAATGGATAAAACTTTTCTTTGATGTTAAATTGAGAAATGGGTGAAGGTATCGAAGAGAGTTTGGTTCTATTTATACCGAAATGACTCTTAAGAAAAATTTTGGAAAAGTATCTTAAAACTTGTCCAAAGAAAGCTAGTTATATTTCATTTCTTGATAGTTTGAAATTATTGCTAAGAAGAATTTCCTTGTAATATATATATTTCGACGGGAAAGGGTTATTATATTTGTTGAAACTTTACTTTAGGTGATAAACATGAGTCTTTGGCTCTAATCTAAATGTTCTCTTTAGTCGACTGTCTTGATGAAAGCTTAGAATATATCGTAATTTTTCTTTAATCATTAACGTTGAATAAGTCATTTGATCTGCGCTGTCTTAGAGAAATTTTTCCCTAAAGCTATTCTAGTTATGAATCTCCTCCCCTATAGTGAAATCATAGCATATTGAATGTATTGTACGTATTCAGCAATGATCGCTAAAGGATTAGGTATATAATAGAAGCCTTTATATAGAATCTTGTTAATAATTTAGAAGGAAAGTCACTATTTAATAATTTACTTTGCCACAAATTTTCGATTTAATTTCTGAAACCTCATTAGGATGCTGGTTGTTGTAGGACGAAATTAAATTTTTAATATTAACCATAGATAATTCTAAAAGTAACTTTTAATATTCTCTAGATTTCTATATTCGTTAATATTAAATTTGGTGGTGCGTCACGAAATATCCAAGGGTGCTCGAACAAGCTGAAGAAAAACCTTAAATTTTATTTTTTAGTAATATATATAGTATATATTTATTTATTTATATTTACCTAACTATATATATATTAATTATATATTATATATATTTATATATTACTATGTTATAATCATAGTAGTATAGTATATACCTTTAATATATTCTAAAACCTTAGCTAGTCTAAACTCTTTGTTTTTCAATATTTATTTAATTAGGTGTTTAATTATATGCTACTATATCAAACTGTCTCACATCCTATTATATATAATATACAGAACAGTTGGACAAATAAATATATAATACATACTTATTAGTCGTTATAATCAATATAATTTATCTATATCATTATTTATTACCTATTTACCTATATATGTTAAAATTCCCTATATTTTTATATTTATATTTCCATAATTATCTCACTATATAAGGCTGCTTAATTTACTCTTTATTCACTACCTCAGTAATATATAATACTACATATATATATATATTATATATAACAATCATCTCTAGGGGTGTGTAAAGGGATAGGGGTCATTGGACTCTTTTAGCTTTTTATTTTTTTGCGAGGTGCTTGCGTGCACACTTAAGCAAACACACGATCTGAGAGTAAACCACTGCTAAGAGCACTAATAAAACTTACTAAGTATACTAACCTCTACTTTATATATTGCACCGTTACTAGTCTCAAGAAGTCTTTTACCATAATTTCGTATTTACTGTTAATATTAAATGTTAAAAATGTTGTCTTACCCTCATACAT
>JABUQX010093183.1:52500-55000 GCA_015478945.1 Trachelipus rathkii | reverse complement strand
CCCAACACTATACATTTCACCCAAAATAACTCATTTACCTTAAAAAATCGTTTAAAACCCCCTACCCCCAACAACCCCAATACAAACTGCATATATAAAATCCCCTGTCAAAACTGCCCATCCATATACATAGGCGAAACCAATGATTTAATAAGACGAACCCAACAACATAAAAATGATTTAACCGAAGACCGTATTAATTCCGCCCTCACCCACCACAGATCCCAATACAATCATAACATCGACATACAAAACACTTCCATAATAAAAACCGCCAATAACACTCAGAAAAGAAAGATAATAGAATCTATTTATATATACAACACCAACAACTAACAAACAAAAAGGCGAGTATCCTCTGGATTATTTACAAAATGCAATATTGTTATCCTCAAAATATTTCACCCCTTTAAAAAAAACAAATACACCAACCAACTAAATCCTTAAATTCTTTCACTTATCTCTTACCTCAAAACCTTAACAGTCTCTCTCCTAATCTTTAACTTGAAAAATGTTTAAGCAAACTTAAACGAAAGCTAGTTATAATATATGTGCTATAATAAATGTGATTTCGTTAATTATCCCATCCCATCTTAAATATAAATAAAGTGCCATTCCCACGTTTAAAATTTTTAATGATAATTTTAATTCATTAAATCTCATATACCCATTCCTTTTTATCGTTTTTAATTAATTACATTCGCTATCAAAGTTTTTATTGTGAATATGCACGTATATATATATATATATATATATATATATATATATATATATATATATATATATATATATATATATATATATATATATATATATATTATATATATATTATATATATATATATATATATCCCTGTGTGCGGGGGAGAAAGAATTTCCCACATCGTATGTTCTGCGTGACGTAGAAGTCGACTAAGGGGCGGTGGTAGTTGGGTTGGCTGCCCATACCACGCTATCTCTTCTAGGAATAGCTCGATGAATCCTCGGAGATGGTCGTGCAATCGCCGTAAACGACTTCTAACTTTCGGCCGAAATTGTATGATCGTATGGGTACATGGATGTCAGAGGAATAAAATGTTGAGGAAAGAGAAGAGGGTGATGGATGTTTTTAGAAAGGGCAAAATTTGATTTGCTCGCTGTTGACTGAAACAAAGATGAAAGGAAAAGGTGAAATTAAGTGGTGTGGTGATGTAAAATGTGTGCGTGCTGGTGTGGAAGAGAATGAGAGAGGGAGAGAGAAGGAATTGCAATTTTGATGAGTGACCTGTGGTATCAAAGCTATGGTAGACTTTGTGTGTGTGAGTCCTAGAATTCTAATGGTTAAATTTAAGTTTGAAAAAGGTCAAGGTGTGTGTGGTTGTGACGTTGGTCCATCTAGGGAAACGTTTGAAGAGAAGTAACGATTTTTGGGAATATTTTGAAGATGTTCTGGAATGGGGTGAGTAGGGGTTTCAGATTGATTGTGTTGGGGGGACTGAATGGTTGATAGGTGATCAAAAAAAGGGATGGTATAACAGGTGGTTTTGGGGTGGGGGGAGAAAATGAGAATGGTAAGGAAGGTGATTGATTTCCTGTGAAGAGAGAGATAATGTGTGTAAGTAATACTCCTTTAAAAACACAAGAGTATTCATAGTATACTAGAGTTGTGGTAGGTAGAGATGGTATCGAAGTGAAAAGTATGAATTGATTTTGTGTGGTGGAAGAAGGAGATGTTGAAGTATGTGGTTGGATGTTAAATCAGTGAGGGGTTTAGCAATGGGATTATCGGATCATTATGTTCTATGTAAAATTAAGTTAGTGGGGTTTGGATGGAGAGGAAGGTGATACGAAAGAAAGTAGGTAAAATTAAGAGTGAGAAGTTAAGTGAGCAAGAGAATAAGGATAAGTATGTAAGAGCGCTCCCTAGTAAATCGGTTGAATGTGAACAAGTTGATACTGAACAAATCTGGGGGCAAATGAAGGAAGCAATTGTTAGAAGTGCAAAGGAAGTGTGTGGATGTGTAAAGTAGGAAGTAAAGAATGTTAACAAGCGAATGGTCGGAATGAAGAGGTGAATGAAAGCGGTAAAGGTAAAAAGAAGCGTGGTTGAATTGTAGCTTAAAGCATAATGAATTGAAGATCAAAAGAAAGATGGCTTGAGAATTATATAGAGAGGAAAAAGAAAATACTAAAAAGGTTTTGTATACGTAGGAGACACAAGAGGTAATGAACAGTTTTGGAAGGAGGATGAATGAGGAGCAGTACAGGAAATAGGAAGCTCTTCTGGAAGGAAGCGGAAAGGTTTTACGAATGAGAATAAGGGGAATCTGCTTAGAATAATGATAGGGATGGTCTTTTGTAACTGTTGAAAATGGATGTGAGGGGAGGGTGGAAAGAACACTTCGAAATCTGCACAATATTAACAGTAAAGATGAGGTTTTAGTGAATGTGTGTGGTTTTGATGGTGCAAGACGAATAGGTATTTTGGGGATGTGAAGTTATTAGTAAGGAGGAGGTAATGG
>JABUQX010093183.1:40000-47500 GCA_015478945.1 Trachelipus rathkii | reverse complement strand
TAACCTATATATATATATATATATCTATATATATTATTATAATATATTTATATATATAATATATATATATATATATATATATAATATATATATATATATATTTTGTGTTACTAGATTGCGGCGACGTGGATCCAACTCTTTTGCACCCCTCAATCTCTTCTCCAGCTTTTCCATTTGGAAAAAAAGGTTATATGTAATATACAGTATAAATGCTTTCAAAACTAAGCCTTCTGAGCCTTTTCAACGCGCGAGTTTGCTTCTTTTTTCTTCGTAAATGAGATCTGCACTGCTGAAAAGACGCTCACTAGCTACATTTGTTGAAGGCTGCTAATAATTCCTTGGCCAATTTCTGCAGATGTGGAAAACTTTTACAATTAATGACGCTATCAAAACACAATGGATCTTAATCCCGATTCCAGCAGTTTTCCTTTTGAATAATCTTCGAATGCACTTGAAGAGTGTCCTTTGACACCTCTGAAGAAGACTTTTCATCTCGCTGCTAGAAGCCAAAGAACGTTCATGGATTCAACAATGGTTTTCGCTAACAGATGGTAATATGTGTCTGTTTTCTGTAATCTTTCCACCTTTCTATGGCTGGTGAATATTTCTGCCTTTAGGCAGCAATATTCATCCATAGGCATATTAAATAAATTTTAACCCTCTGTGAAACACATGGTTCAAGAAATTTGGTTTTGTATCTAGGATCCAGAAAAGTTGCTATTGCACATGCATAATCGTTTTTCAGATTTTGAAATCTATTATTTATCTCCAGCATAAGTGTCTCTGTCACCTTTGAAAGTCCCTTACTTTTAATAGCTCTATTTAGCACAGCTTTCATCGTTGCAACTAGAGGAATCCCGTCTGACAAATAAGAATTTTCTGATCTAATAGTCTTAGTTACCTCTTCAAACGGTTTAAAAAGAGTAATACAATTACCTAAAATCGTACTATCATCACCTGTCCGGCCTTTCACCTTTGTGTTTGTTCGAAGCATAAGGGAAGACAGCTTCATTTATTTCTCTCATCCTCTCAAGCATGTATAAACTACTATTCCAACGAGTCTGAACATCTTGCGTTACAGAAAGTTGAGGAACATTTAGTCTCATAATTCATAAATGAATACTATCCGCTATCCTCAGAAAATTCATGCGGATACAAATGCGGAGGCGGACAGAGAAAAATGATGCAGATATCCGCATATGCGGATGCGGTTGCGGATATCCGCTACACCTCTAGTTCTTATCTACAAATTAAAAGAGCATATAAAATGAGTGAGAAGACCTCGTATCGGCAAGAGAAATGTGAGAAAAAGACGATTGCTACTAGCCTTCGCCATATATATATATATATATATATATATATATATATATATATATATATATATATATATATATATATATATATATATAATATATATATATATTTATATATTAATATTTATATAATATATATATATATATCATATATATATATATATATATATATATATAATATATATATATATATATCGTAAAACGTACTTAATGGCCACCCGGAACGAGATGTTGGATCAAAAAATTCGCAGGTAGACTCTCTAAGAGTAACACTTCTAGGGGGGGGGCAGCTGCCCCCGCCCCCCTGACGACGCCCATGGCTATATATATGCATAAAAAAAAAATCTCGAAAACTTTTTAATAATTTATAATAACGTACCTATTTATTTGTAATGAAAAAGCTTGTTTAACATTATATTTTACCAAAAATACTTAATTTTAAATGCACATTCCAATTGAGTACATTTTCTTAGGCTATCATTTTTTTAAATAGAGCTGTGTTTTATAGATAAGTTTTTAAAGCGTTTTTTCTTTATATAAAATCTACACTTACTCCCATTAATGCATTATTTCAATTCACTTAAATTTTTGTGTATATAATGCTATACCACTTAAATAAAAGTTTATATAAAATTAATATTCAATATCAGAACAAGTCAGACACATTTTATACAAAAATTTCAAACAAAGCTGCACCAAGCCACACATTTTCGTAAATATTTTAACGGGAAGAGACGACAAAGTCTTCATATATAATTAATCGATTATTTTATCGATTATTATAGGTAGGACAGACTAGCCCGCCCCCTTATAAGTTGACGTAAAAAAATGACGTCATTCGCCGCCCGGTGCAAAGAATTTTACTTTTAAGATCAGAGTAGGAGCGAGAATTTCTAAATGAATTTCAATTTATTATAGCTATTATTATTGTGGTTGTTTTTTTTTTATTTAATTTATGATGCAAAATAGCTTTTATATAAAATTTTAATAATTTAGTATACTTTTACAATTTAATTTCAATTATTTAAAACCTAAAAAAATATTGGGTAGGAGCTACCTACCCGGCCTACCCTATATATACTATATATATATATTATATATATATATATATATATATATATATATATATATATATATATATATATTATATATATTTATATTATCTATATATATATATGATATATATATATATATATATATATACTATATATATATTTCGAGTTTTAGCCACAATCTATTAAGAATAATTGTGTTACCAGGGTGCGGGACGGCGACCCAACTTAAATGCACCCCACCAACCTCTTTCCCCAACCTCTGCCCTTAATGAAAGAGATTTTACAATGGATTATATACTTTTTGCACTAGTAATGAAATTCAAATATAAGAAGATTGTGCTTGAGAAACATCAATTTTTCTGCCTTTTCTGCTGAGAGTCTGTTTCTCTTATCATCATATATTAGCCCAGCATTGCTAAATACTCTCTCACTTGGAACACTAGTTGGGGAGACAAGCCAAGTCATTTCTTTGAAAGTTTACTCCAAGCGTGGGTAAAACATTTTGTTTAACTTTCGCACCAAACTGAAAATAGGATCATCATTTGTTCTAGTCGTTTTTACTTGGTGATAGTTTTTACAATCATTTGCGTTACATCTTTTGGTAATGCGTGTGTTTCTTCATCACTACTGGACTGTAAAAATTCTTCCAGTGAATCTGTTATTGATTTACTTGTAGAAGGTGTTGGTTCTGTAGATTTCGTTTTTTTCCTTAAAAGGGATGGCGAATTAATAGACTGTTCGGATTGAAGTTTTTCAACTGCAACACAAAGTGACGATATAACTTGTTCTAATATTGTGTTACAAAAAAAACTTGCCTTTATAACGGAGATCTATGTAAGTTGCAATAGTATGAAGGTCGTTAATTTCCACAGAGCCAAGCGTTTTCTAGATTTATTTTATAAATCTTTATTCTTTTAAACCGTCTTTTCATTTGGAAGATGGTTCAAAATGCCTTCGTTAGCATTGAGATTAGTATTACATCGTAGACAGAAGCTGTAGAGGCGCTGAATTTTTTTGACATACCTAATCTCATGTGACTCTATTAGTTTAATGCATGCGTGATATGATGTATTTTCCACATTAGGAAGAATGTTAACCTTGGAATACGAACTGGCGTACAAAGCAAGAGGTTCTTTGATCAATACCATTCTTTCCATCATATGAAGTGTACTATTCCAGCGAGTTGGAAGTTTGGAACTTCTTTGATAACAGTAAGATATACCATATCAAGCCGTTTTTGAATTGCCTTTAAAGAATTTTCATTTTCAGATTCATCTTTAGTATTTTTATTATAAAATCCTTTATCAAATCTCGACAATAAATATCCGCGCAACATCCGCAGGGCAAAGCGCGGATGCGCGGTTGCGGATGCGGATCTTTAATAATGCGCGGATGCGGATGCGGATGTTTTACCTCATCAGCTATATATATATATATATATTAGCAACGTTACCGTTATTTCCAATTTTAAAATTTTTTTTTTAAACAAATTTTTTTTTTTTTTTCTATATTATCATTTTTTTTTTTTTAATTTTTTTTTTTTTTTTTTTTTTTTTTTTTTTTGGCGTCGATTAATTAAATTTATATATGAGAGAAGTTTGGCAACACTGTTCTAGTACTTTAACATGGGGTCTAAAGAATATAAAAAAAAAACGATTATCGGAAAAAAAATATCGATATTTCGTCAGAATCTGTTAAACTCAACAATTACCAATATATAATAATATATATTATATATATAATATATATATATATATAATATATATATATATATATATATATAAATATAATATATATATAAATATATTTATATTATATTATATATATATATATTATATAATTATATTATAATATATAATATACCCGTAATATATATATATATATATTATATATATATATATATATATATATATATATATTTTTATTATAATATATTATATATATAATATATATAATATATATAATATATATATATATATATATATATATATATATATTAAGTGAATTTTGATTAACAATCGCTCCGCATCCGCATCCGCATTTGCGGAACATTATCCGCACCTAAATTGACATCCGCATCCGCATCCCGCATACCGCACTTAACGGCACATCCCGCATACCCGCATCCGCATAAATCTTTTGAAAATGGAATGTTGCGGAATGTTTTCCTCCTTTGATTAAATGCATATAAATAAATAAATATTATTTGGTATCTTTATCATGGGAGTTTATGGGAATAATTGTAATTTTGAATTTCGATTTCTGTATATATATATATATATATATATATATATATATATTATATATATATATATTTATATATATTATATAATATATATATATATATATATATATAATATATTAATTATAATATATAATTATATATATATATATTATATACGCTATTACTATATATATATATATTTATATATATATATATATATATATATATATTATATATTCTAATAATAATATATATTATATATTATAATATATATATAATAAATATTAAATATTATATATAATAATATATATATATATATATATATATACTATATATATTATAATATATTTATATGTAAATCGTTGCATGGATACTCTTCGAGACGAGCAAAGCGGGCTTTCATCAAACGAAAGTGCGCTAACCATCTTGGTTCTCCAACTGAAAAATCTTTCCTGGCCTCTTGCCAAACACATCTCTTACAACTTCTGTAAATCATCCTTTCCTCTTATTCGCTCTGATGGTCTGTGCTAAACTCTCCATACTGAAAAGGCCAATCTCCTTCGGCCTCCTATTTTCCTCTAACTCAACCCTGGACCGATTCTGGCATTCCTCCTCCTCCTCCTTCTCCTTGCAGGTGTTCGCTATATCTTTGCCTGAGATTACACTTGATCGGGTGCATGGGCTCCTGAGATCTATGAACGTTAGGAAGGCGGGTGGCTCGGATGGCATTCCTCCCCGAGTTTTGAGGGAATGTGCTTACGTGCTGACCCCGCCCCTCGTTCAACTATATTCTCTAATGTCTCAATACTAACATTTCCCTAGTGTTGGAAGCACGCACATGTCCAAGTCCGATTCCGAAAAAAGTGAAGCCGGCTCTGATCCTTCTTAACTATCACCCCTATAGATAGCTCTCACTTGTATTCTATCTAAGATCTTGAAACCCTTCTAACTTTCTCACTTCTTAAGACCATGCTGGAAATCTCATTCATCTTTATCCGATCGCCTAGTAGGGCTTCGTCCGTTCAAGGTCCTACTGGCGAAGATAATTTCCCTATTTAACCGATTTATGGTTTTTCCCGCCCTTAGGAACTACTGGGAGACTTGCGTGGTGGCGCATCGAACATTCCAAAGCATTTTGAAACCGGGTATGGCAACGCGTCACTGCCTCTCCAAGATCCCATTCTTTGGGTTTCCTCCTTCTCTTTGCTTAATTTTGTCTAGCTTTCTTTCAAGTCGCTCAATATCGGCTGTGGTTGATGGAGCGACTTCTTCTTTTTTTCTGTCAATAGTGGTGTTCCTCAGGGTTCGGTCTTTCTCCTACTTTATTCTTACTTTTCATTAATGATCTTCTCACCTGCACATCTAACTCTATTACTCATATGCCGAATGACGCGACCTTCGCTCTTCAAACATTTCAATTCTAACTCCTTTTACTCTAGAATTACCTCTCGTCTTAATCTTTTCCGATTCTATTCTCGCTGATCTGGATAGAATTTCCGATTGGGGTCTCTCAACCTTGTGAAATTCCATATTTTTTTAAAACTCAACTTCTTCAGAAATCTCCTTCTAAAACCCCTTCTACAGCTTTCCTATAATCTTCGACGGTCTCTCGTCTCTCTGTTGACAATATCAAACATCCTTGGCCTTAACATAAACAAAAAAATGTCTTGGAAACCTCACATCACAACGGTTGCTAGGGCGGCCTCATAGAAACTGGGAGTTCTGTTTAGACTGCGAGACTTTTTTTCTCTTCTCAGTTACTCCAGCTATACAAGGGTCTCATCCGCCCTTGTATGGAGTTACTGTTCTCATATCTGGGGGGGGGGGGCTCTGGTTTCACCCGGCTTTTGGATAGGGTCAAAGGGCCAAAACTGTTTCTGTACTTTTCAAGTTTCACTTACCTCTATCTTGCGAGCGCGATGGTGGACTTTATTCTCTTTTTCTATAGGTACCTCGCAGCGACAAGTGTTCGAGGGAAACTTACCACTCACGCAGTACCACCACCTTTACGGACGCCCTCGTAGCACAGGGGTGCTGTGTCTGTGCACGAGTTTTGTTGTAGATATTGGTAAACTCCACGGCTAGTTCGCCTGCGGGTGCTTTCCTTCTTTCCTTCTTTCCTTCCTTCTTTTTTTGTGGAATTCCTCTCCATCTTCTGTGTTTCCTATACTGAATTTAATTCCCTCACTTTCAAGCCTGCGTCTGTGCTCATCTTCGTAATTTGCGCTAGCGGATGAAATTTTGGCGTGCTACGCTGCCCAGTGAGTGTGGTGACAGCTGTAAAAATATATATATATATATATATATATATATATATATATATATAATATATATATATATATATATTATATATATATATATATATATATATTATATATATATTATATATATATATATATATATATTTATATATATATATATATTATATATATAATATAATATATATATATTATATTATTATATATATATATATATACATATATATATAATTATATATATATATTATAATATATAGTATATAATATTATATATATATTATATATATATATATCTATTATATATATATATATATATATATATATATATATATATATATATATATATATAATATTATATATATATATATAATATATATATATCTATTATATTATATATATATATATCTATTACCTATATTATATTATATAATATAATTTTTTAATTCAAACTTCAAAGAGTTAACATCCGCACCGCATCCGCATCCTCAATCTACTTTAAGAATCCGCATCGCATCCTCATCTCCTCTTCTTTAAGATCCCGCAATCCGCATCCGCATCCGCAAAACAGTCAAAATTTTTGAAAATCCGGTCATCAAGAAAAAGCTTTTTAAGATGTCGAAAGCATATAGAAAACCGAAGAATAAAATCAG